>LLCB01000157.1:0-129573 GCA_001414345.1 Hymenoscyphus infarciens | reverse complement strand
TAATTATTTACTAGTAACTTTTAGTAGTTAAACTACTAAAAGTCTCTCTTTAATTATATACTAGTAACTTTTAGTAGTTAAACTACTAAAAGTCTCTATCTAATTATATACTAGTAACTTTTAGTAGTTAAACTACTAAAAGTATCTCTTTAATTATTTACTAGTAACTTTTAATAGTTAAACTACTAAAAGTGTCTCTTTAATTATTTACTAGTAACTTTTAGTAGTTAAACTACTAAAAGTGTCTATCTAATTATTTACTAGTAACTTTTAGTAGTTAAACTACTAAAAGTCTTTATTTAATTATTTACTAGTAACTTTTAGTAGTTAAACTACTTAAAGTCTCTATCTAATTATTTACTAGTTATGATAGCATACTATTCTAGATTATTATATAACAGCTAGATTATTATATAACAGCACTATCTAGAATTGTCAGCATTCGCGAAACTGCCGATACCCCTAAGCAGTGCTAATACCCCTAATACCTCTTTAGCTAAGATTACGAATAACCAATACTTATACGAGCGAAGTGCCGAAGGTATTAATATCCGACATTTATATATAGAAGAGATTAAGGTCTAGATGTTATATATTTAGCTTTCTAAAGAATTAGAGGTTATATATTTAGCTTTTTAGCTTTTGTTATTTAGTATTAGCTATATTAGATAGAGCTTAGTTATTATTATTATTAGAACTTAGAAGCTTCTAACCTTCTTATATATAGACGTTTATGTTTAGTATAGTAGAGAGATAGTTATTGTTTTCTTCTATATTAGTACCTAGTATCTATATACGTTATTCTACTATATACACTCCTATATACCTCTATTATAGTTATATGTATTTCGTACTATTATATAAAAACAATAACTCTTCTTTGCTAGTAATAGCCTTAATAATATCTCTTTTTAAGCTTATTACTACTCCTTGTTTAGAAGTCGATTCACACTCGATTTAGAATATTATAACAACATCCTCATATAGCTAGGTAATCAGAGACCACTTAGACGGCTAGTAACACTAGGGTTTAGTATTTATATAAATAGCTAGTGAAAATCGTGTTTTATACGTTAAAGGATTAGAATACGCTAAGTATTTCCTAAGAGTCCTAATAACCCTAGATTTAGTAAATAAGCCGACTTATAATAGTTATCTAAAAGGCTTCTAAATCTGATCCTACCCCTCTCTCTCTTAACTTAATATTTAATATATCAGAATCTAGAGCGACCCCTAGTCCCTTCTAAGCTCCGCTTCTAAGCGTAGAGCGCCCTCTTAAGAAATAAAGTTAAGCCTCTACTAAAAGGTCCTCGACTTAGTACTATATACCTAAGAACAGTAAGAAGCCTAAGAGTAACAAAGGTAAAGGCCTAGTGCTTAGAAGCTAGAGAGATTAATAAGACTTCTCTAATATAGACGAGATATAGAGTATAATCTAAGTTATAGAGGCTAAGAATTAAGAAAAAGAATAGAGAATTTTAGAGTAAGATAATTAGATTGCCTAATTATTAGACCTAGTATAATAAATTAGTTAACAACTCCTAAATAATAACTAAAGTCCAAGTCTAATCTAACTTATACGAATACCTCCTTCTACCTCTTTAAACTACTATTATAGACGAGACTCTACCTCTAATATTCCTTCCTTAGAACGACCTATACTATAACCTACTCTATACCTATAACCTAAAAGTACTCTAAAAGCCTTTTAATCTATTAAAAGTAAGATTATAGAAAAAATTAAACTTTTAGATAATAGCGTTTTACCTATATATAAGTAATAGAGAATATTAATATATAATTAACTCTATATAAACGCTAACTATTATTAGACGCCTTTAACTTGTAAAGCTCTTATTTAGAAGATAATAACAAAACTCGCCTAGAACTACTTAGAGCCTTAATATAAGTCTAATATAAGTAAAATAGTATTTAAAGACTATAAAGAAATAATTAAGCTTCTTAATACCTACTATCTAATAAGTTATAAGAAGGAGGATGTCTAGAACGTGTTTTAGTCTCTTTAAATAAGATAGAAGAGTTATATAAGAGAAAGTTTTATAGAATTCAAAAGTTACTTTTTAAGTATTATAATACTTAGAGAAGTATCTAAGTAAGATAAGTTCTACTATATATAAGATAAGCTTACGCCTTAGCTTCGAACTTAATTAGTTAATAGTAAGAGGTACTAGAATGCTAACTTTAATAAGATAGTAAGAGACCTATTATTTATAGATAAGGAACAGCGCTATAACACCGAGTTATATATAACTAGTATAATAAGTACTAAAAAACCCGTTATAATAAGCTCGTCTTATTAAAAGCTTAACGCTAACTAAACCTTATCTAGTTCCTTAATAAAACCCTTACTACTCTTATATAGACTTTATACTACTTCTTAAAAAACTTCTTAATCTTCTAGACCTCTTTCTACTAATAAAAGATTAAAGACTTTATTTATAGACTAACTCTCTATTAATATAAAGTACTATAATTATAGAAAACCTAGGTATATTAAGCCTAACTATCTTAATCTATCTAGTATTAATAAGATAGAAGAGGACAATTAACTTAAGAAAGAATAACTACCTAAAGAGTACTCTAACTCTAACCTGAGTTAGAAGGAAAACAAAGAAGCTTAGGTAAAAATACCTTCTTAGGCTTATATAAATGTAATCTATCTAGACTTAACCTTTCTAAGCTTATAGAAGGAAAACAGTTCTTTATAAATACTACTCTTAGTATATAGGAATATAGTATTAAAATATAAGCTTTAATAGATATAGAAGTAAACGGGTACCTATTTCTAAATTAACCTCTAGCTTTATAATTATTAAAAGTAATAGGTTTAAAGATCTAGAAACTACCTTATTTAATATCTATTCGTAGATATAATAATAGTACTAAAAGTATAGTAAATTAGTTTATATAACTATATCTAAATATAGATAAACATTATATTTATAACTGCTCTTTTATTGTCTTAGACCTTAGATAATAAGACCTAATTATTAATAATAAGTGGTTAAACTATTTTAAAGTTCTTTTTAACTCTTTAAAGAACTAGATTACTTAGCTAGCTAAATACTTCTTAACTCTCTACTATAGTAAGGAAATTTTACTTTCTCTTTCTAGCTAGAACTAGAAACCTTTTTTAAATTACTAGTTAGATATAAATTAAAGGGAATATACTATCTAGTAATAAGAAAGACGTGAAAAAGGTAGACTTATAAATATTACTAAGTTATTATTTCTATTTATAATAATATCTCTTAAAATTTCAATATCTAACTTTAGTCTAAAGCCTTTATAAACTACTAGTATAGCCTTAAAAGACTAGACCTTACACTCCTTTATCTATAAAATAAGTACTAACGTAATATATTATAATATAAAATAGCTTAATTTAGAGTTTTATATAATAAGCCTCTATAAGCTGGATTAGGTTATTAACAAGAGATCAGCCTCTCTCTAAGACGACAATAAGATAAGAGCTTTAATATAGGCTCAACTCTTAAAGTATTACTTATTCTATAAAGACATGTTCTTAAAAGTAGCTTTTAATAAGCTTCCTTCTTACTATAAATACGATTATAAAATTACTTTAAATAAGCTACTTTCTAACTCCTTTTTATCTTTATATTAACAGTTAACTATAGAGCTTAAAGCTATAAAAGAGTATCTTATAAAGAACCTAAATAAGGAGTTTATCGTTAACAGTAATAGCTCTTTTACCTCTCCTATACTCTTTATTAAAAAGGCTAATAGTAATAAGTTACAGTTCTATATCGATTATAGAAAGCTAAACACTTTAACCTAAAACGATTCTTACCTAATCTCTTATATTAACAAGCTCCTTTCTAGAATAAGAATAGCTAAAATCTTTACTAAATTAGATATTAGATAAGCTTTCTATTAAATCTAAATAGACTCTAACTTAGAAGAGATAACTACGTTTAGAACTAGGTATAGTATATATAAATATAAGGTCCTCCCTTTTAGACTCTATAATAGCCCTACTACCTATTAACGTTATATAAACAACGTCTTAATCGATTATTTAAACGACTTCTATATTACCTACTTAGATAATATTTTAATTTATTTAGACATTATTAAATAATATAAGGAATAGGTTAAGAAGGTTCTAAATCGGCTCTAAGAAGTAGGACTTTAGATAGATATTAAAAAAAGCGAATTTAGTATTACTAGAGTTAAATACTTAGAATTTATCTTAACTATAAAAGAACTCGAAGTTAACCTAGAAAAAGTAGAGCCTTTACAAAACTAGGTCTAACCTAATACTATAACAGGTATAAAGTCTTATCTAAGGTTTATAGGATTTTATAAACAATTTATTAAAAGTTATACTAAAATTACTAAACCCTTAACTATAATAATATACTCTATAGAGCTATTTTTATAAACACTTGAATATAATAAAGCCTTTAAAGCGCTAAGGACTAGGCTACTTATTATATAAACCTTATACTACTTTAACCTTGATTATAATATAAAGGTAGAAATAGACTCCTTAGAAGAAGTAATAGCTAGTATATTCTTATAATAATATAATAGCTTTTAATATCCTATTAGGTTCTACTTATATATCTTAGTTAGCTATAAATTAAATTAGGAGATCTATAATAAAGAACTATCTACTATTATAGAAGCTTTTAAGAAATAACATCTTAAACTTATATTATATTAGAAGTATATTAACGTATATTTAAACTATAGATTATTAGAATACTTTATAACAACTAAGCTACTTATAGCTAAGTAAGTCTAATAAATAGAGTTCTTATTAGACTTTAACTTTTAGATCTAATTTATATCTAAGAAGAGTAATTAAAAAGTAGATATATTAACTTAATGTAAATAAGACCTAAAAACCTATAATCGAGCTAAATTAGATAGCCGCTCTTATACCTTTTTAGAACCTAATTAGTTAGACCTTTAAATTAATACTAAACTTGCTTAGATCTTTTTATAAGAATAGTCTATATCTTTTAATATAATAGATATTATTCTAGAGTTAAGTTTAAACATAATTTAGAAGTTAAAAGAAGATAACCTATACTCTTTTTAGAAAGAACGTTATAAACTTCTAGACAGATACTCTATCTTACTAGATAATTTACTCCTCTTTAAGAATCGACTTTATATTTAAAGGAATACTAAACTCTATATAAAGCTAATTAGAGAAGTCTATAACTAAGTATCTAGTACTTATCTAAGTATAAAAAAGATATACTAGTTATTAGTATAATACTATTACTAGGCTAGAATGTTTTTAGACTATAGGAGGTACGTAGGAAATTGTTAAGCCTGTAAATACTCCTATTCTTAATAAACTAAGTAATAAGGCTTTCTTTACTCTCTACTTATATCTAACTATCCTATATAATATTTATATATAGACTTTAAATTATTTCTAAAAGATAAACATAGATTTAATATTATACTAGTATTTATTAACTAACTTAGAAAGGATTTAGTATTAATACCTTACTACTCGACTATAGACGCTAAAGGCTTAGCTAAACTCTTTATTTAATAGATTTACTATTTTAGTCACTACCTTAAATTAATTACGTCTAATTAAGAACCTTAATTTATATTATTATTTTAGACTAAATTTTATTAAATAATTAGTATTAAGCTTAAGCTTAGTACTACCTACTATAAATAAATAGACAGATAGACAGAGATAATAAACCGATATATTAATTAGAGACTAAGGCTCTTTATAATCTACTATTAAGATAACTAGAGTAAATTAATCCTTCTAATAGATAGAGTATAAATAACACTTCTATACTCATCTATTAGTATAACCCCTTATTAGCTTAAGTTCGGACTCGACCTAAGGACTTTATAGAACTAGAACACGTTAAAGACGTCTATTCTCTAGAAACGTCTTAACTATGATAAGGTAGTAAAAGTAGCTTAACGTATGTACTTTACTTAAAGAATAGCTAAAGATAATATAAGTAAGGCCTAGAAAAGGATAGAGAATAGTATAAATTAATACTAAAGAGCTATTAACTAGGACGTTAGAGATAAAGTCTACTTATCTACTAAGAATCTTAAAATAAATCGTCTTAGTTAAAAGCTTACTAAATAGTAGATAAGACCTTTTAAAATACTAGATTATATAGAATATTCCTATAAGCTAAAACTTCTAAAAGGATTATTAATTTATAATGTTTTCACTCTTAATATACTTTTAAAGAACTCGAACACCCTCTTACTAGGATAAGAGGCTCTAGAGCCTCTACTAGATATTATTAAAGGTATATAAGAATAGGAAGTATAAGAAATACTTAGTAGTAGACTTTTTAGAAGATAGCTATAGTATTAAGTAAAATAGGTTAGATATAATTCAGATCCTACTTAGTATCTTATAGATAATTTTTAGAGTTTACTATATTATTTAAGAGACTTTTATACTAAATATCTAGAAGAGCTAAGACTACTCTAACACCTCTCTAAATAGCTTAATATATAGGAATTAGATAAGAATTAGATAAAAGAGTTAATTTATAAAACTCTATTAATACTCTTTAATTCTAGTTACTCTTAATAAAGAACTTATAATAAAAACCTAAGATAAAACACTAACTAGTAGGAATGTTCAAAGTTAATAAAGTAAAGAACCAAGACCGAGTTACTACTAAAACAGAGCCTACTAACCCTCCCTAGGCCATAGCCTCTCCTTCCTTCGACTTATTATCCTCCTCTCTACTCTCTCGAGCGTAAGAAGCCTAAATTAGCTCTTCCTCTACTACCTTCTTCTTATAAAGACGCTTCTTATCTTAGCAACCTCTTATAACCAGCTTTAAGAGAGACGCCTATAAACTCTTTAGATAGGCTTCAAAGAGAACCTAAACCTAGGTTTAGACAGAGGTCCTACCCTCTATAGTATAGCGTAAGAACTGTTAAATATTAGTAACCGAAACCTCTCTAATAAGTAAGAGGTACTTATAGTAATCTTAGCATAAAGTGCTCGAGTCTTCTCTAGAAGAACAAACTATATCTCTAAACTACTCTTTAGTGCCTTTATACTAGTAACGACTAATACCTTATCTAAAGCCTTTATAGCCTTCTTAACCTCCCTCTTCTCCTCTTTACTCTAAAGCTTACTAAACTCCTTTCTAATAAACCATAGCAACTACCTAAGTTAGAACGGATTCAGTATATATTCGGGATTAAACTTACTAGAATATATATAGTATTCTACTCTACGTAGTACTCACACTTCTTTAACTTCGGCTTCTTAAAAGCGTATACGTGATCTCTGTTCCGAGATTTTATCTAAAAGCACTGAACGTAATAGACTTAGTAGGTAGCTAGAAGCGTACTAGGAGAATATAAAAGAGGTATTTTATTATATCAGATTAGCTCTAAATTAGATCTGATTAAGAAGAGAAGAACTTACTTTTATATATATAATATATATATATGTTCTAGGAGATAAGTTAGTATATAAGAATATATCTAATTAAAAGGTATTCTTACTATATATATATTATTTTAGATGAAAAGAAAAGAAGAAGAGAAGTTAGAATTAGAGAAAAGTCGCCTACTAATATACTACTTATAATAATAGCTATTACTTTACAATTATTGTTTATTACTTAATAATTACTATTATAATATATAATAATAGTAAGAATATAATAACTCTATAATAGCGTACCGCTTTCTACCTAATAGCTAATTATTAGCCTCTCTTCTATTCGTATCCTATTATTATATAGAGTAGTAAATAAAGAGTAATTAGCCTTTAAATAATAATACTACTAGTCACCGACTCTACTCCGACTACTAGACACTATAATAGTAAGACAAAGTTATATTCTTTATAATAAAAAGATAAATAATACTCTGATCGACCTAATACTATGCTAATTACTAACCAAAGACTCGGGACAAGTCTTTTTAAAGGAGAGGGGATATGATAGCATACTATCTTAGATTATTATATAATAGCTAGATTATTATATAATAGCACTATCTAGAATTGTCGGCATTCGCGAAACTGCCGATACCTCTAAGTAGTGTCGATACCTCTAATACCTCTTTGGCTAAGATTATAAATAACCGATACTTATGCAAGCGAAGTACCGAAGGTATTAATGTCTAATATTTATATATAGAAGGGATTAAGGTTTAAATGTTGTATATTTAGCTTTTCAAAGGATTAGAGGTTATATATTTAGCTTTTTAGCTCTTATTATTTAGTATTAGCTATATTAGGCAGGGCTTGGTTATTATTATTATCAGAACTTAGAAGCTTCTAACCTTCTTATATATAGACGTTTATATTCAGTATAGTAGAGGGATAGTTATTATTTTCTTCCGTATTAGTACCTAGTATCTATATACGTTATTCTACTATACGTACTCCTATATGCCTCTACTATAGTTGTGTATATTTCGTACTGTTACACTAGTAACTTTTAGTAGTTAAACTACTTAAAGTCTCTATCTAATTATTTACTAGTAACTATACTAGTTAAACTACTAAAAGTCTCTCTCTAATTATATACTAGTAACTTTTAGTAGTTAAACTACTTAACGTCTTTATTTAAATTATATAAATAGTAACTTTTAGTAGTTAAACTACTAAAAGTCTCTATCTAATTATATACTAGTAACTTTTAGTAGTTAAACTACTAAAAGTCTCTTTTTAATTATTTACTAGTAACTTTTAGTAGTTAAACTACTTAAAGTATCTATCTAATTATATACTAGTAACTTTTAGTAGTTAAATTACTTAAAGTCTTTATTTAAATTATATAAATAGTAACTTTTAGTAGTTAAACTACGTAAAGTCTCTATCTAATTATTTACTAGTAACTTTTAATAGTTAAACTACTAAAAGTCTCTCTCTAATTATTTACTAGTAACTTTTAGTAGTTAAACTACTAAAAGTCTCTCTCTAATTATTTACTAGTAACTTTTAGTAGTTAAACTACTTAAAATATCTATCTAATTATATACTAGTAACTTTTAGTAGTTAAACTACTTAAAGTCTTTATTTAAATTATATAAATAGTAATTTCTAGTAGTTAAACTACTAAAAGTATCTACTTAATTATTTACTAGTAACTTTTAGTAGTTAAACTACTAAAAGTCTCTCTTTAATTATTTACTAGTAACTTTTAGTAGTTAAACTACTAAAAGTCTCTTTTTAATTATATACTAGTAACTTTTAGTAGTTAAACTACTTAACGTCTTTATTTAAATTATATAAATAGTAACTTTTAGTAGTTAAACTACTAAAAGTCTCTATTTAATTATTTACTAGTAACTTTTAGTAGTTAAACTACTAAAAGTGTCTTTTTAATTATATACTAGTAACTTTTAGTAGTTAAACTACTTAAAGTCTCTATTTAAATTATATAAATAGTAACCTCTAGTAGTTAAACTACTAAAAGTATCTACTTAATTATTTACTAGTAACTTTTAGTAGTTAAACTACTAAAAGTCTCTCTTTAATTATTTACTAGTAACTTTTAGTAGTTAAACTACTAAAAGTCTCTTTTTAATTATATACTAGTAACTTTTAGTAGTTAAACTACTTAACGTCTTTATTTAAATTATATAAATAGTAACTTTTAGTAGTTAAACTACTAAAAGTCTCTATTTAATTATTTACTAGTAACTTTTAGTAGTTAAACTACTAAAAGTGTCTTTTTAATTATATAATAATAACTTTTAGTAGTTAAACTACTTAAAGTCTCTATTTAAATTATATAAATAGTAACCTCTAGTAGTTAAACTACTAAAAGTATTTACTTAATTATTTACTAGTAACTTTTAGTAGTTAAACTACTAAAAGTCTTTATTTAAATTATATAATAATAACCTCTAGTAGTTAAACTACTAAAAGTATTTACTTAATTATTTACTAGTAACTTTTAGTAGTTAAACTACTAAAAGTCTTTATTTAAATTATATAATAATAACTTTTAGTAGTTAAACTACTTAAAGTCTTTATTTAAATTATATAAATAATAACTTTTAGTAGTTAAACTACTAAAAGTCTCTATCTAGTTATTTACTAGTAACCTTTAGTAGTTAAACTACTAAAAGTCTCTATCTAGTTATTTACTAGTAACTTTTAATAGTTAAACTACTAAAAGTCTCTCTCTAATTATTTACTAGTAACCTTTTATACTTAAACTACTAAAAGTCTTAATCTAATTATTTACTAGTAACTTTTAGTAGTTAAACTACTTAGAGTATCTATCTAATTATTTACTAGTAACTTTTAGTAGTTAAACTACTAAAAGTCTCTATTTAAATTATATACTAGTAACTTTTAGTAGTTAAACTACTTAGAGTATCTATCTAATTATTTACTAGTAACTTTTAGTAGTTAAACTACTAAAAGTCTCTATTTAAACTATATACTAGTAACTTTTAGTAGTTAAACTACTAAAAGTCTCTATTTAAACTATATACTAGTAACTTTTAGTAGTTAGACTACTAAAACTCTCTATCTAATTTCTTACTAGTTCCTTTTAGTAGATAAACTACTAAAAGTCTCTATCTAATTATTTCTTAGTAACTTTTAGTAGTTAAACTATTAAAAGTCTTTATTTAAATTATATTATAATAACTTTTAATAGTAATTATTCGTAGTTAAACTATAAAAAGTCTCTATTTAATTATTTACTAGTAACTTTTAGTAGTTAGACTACTAAAAGTCTCTATCTAATTTTTCACTAGTTACTTTTAGTATATAAACTACTAAAAGTCTCTATCTAATTATTTATTAGTAACTTTTAGTAGTTAAAATATTAAAAGTCTTTATTTTACTAGTAATTTTTAAAAGTAACTTTTAGTAGTTTAAATATTATATAGTATTAATTAAATTATAAATTTATTAAAATATTAGTTAATAAAAATCTTAATATCTTCTAATAAAGTTTTATTCTATTCTAAGATATTCTTTTTTTAATAGCTAACTTTTTATTCTACTTAGTCCTAAGTATAATAGTCTATAATAAGGCCTTCTAAAGAAACTCTACTTTACTAGGTCTTATTATAGACTAATTCGCCTAGGATAAAGTATAAGAATTTAGACGAGATCCTACAACCCTTAGTAGGGCTGAATTCTTACGTTGGTTTTAGCCCTTGTACGGGCCGGGGTTCGGCTAAATCCGCATGCCTATGGTGCACCAATTACCACTGCGGCCCTGGGCTTCGTTTCTTTTTCTCCTGCACAACCCCATGCATCCCTTAGGGCCGAACCAGTATTCTCTACAAATTTCTTGACAAGCCAACAATGGAGTATGATCTGAATCCACAAGTGTCTGATATAAGCACTTGTGTTGACATTGCGACTACCATTGCTTGGCGAAAAAAAAAGACCTAAGCAGAAACGACATTTTTGTCAAACCACTGGCTGATAGGTTGGAATGGGAAAAGCGGATTAGAAACTGGCAAGTGGAATTTCCTTATATGGGAACACCTATTAAGGACTACATCGACCTTAAAAAGATAAACATCGGCTCCCTAATTCCTTAGCACCCTATACCAGGAATGGCAGCTTGGGACGTACTTCAGGCGTGCTATGAACTTGCTTGTGTTATTTGTACTCGACGATAATATGGAAAGTCAAAAACTACTGGAAAATTTCCCTGGAGGAGATAAGGATCGCAATTTCGGGAAAAAAAAAGCTGGCTGAGCAGTTGAGTGAGAGTTAATTGACTGATTTAACCAAAATAGGGAGAAAGGGCGGCAGTAAGAGAAGGAATAAGACATAGTGAAGCCTTGATAACCACATCTTAGATATTAGGTGTGGTGTTGATAGACCGAAAGACCTGTGGTCGAAGCTCGACAGAACCTTTTCGCAAAATATGAAGGACTCTATGGTTGCCAGGAACATGTCCGACACAAACGGCAAAGCAATTGAAATTAGATTCTCAATGATTGGTGCGGCCTTGGAAGGCGAAGAAAACAACACTGTTGCAAATGCCAAAGGGAAAAAAAGGTCTGTTCAAACCAACAAACTTGGTTTAAATGACCTTTTAACTATAGCTCAGCCTAAATCACACCCAGAGGCAGATCGTGCGAACAATATATTGTACGAACGGGCAATAAAGGCGAATCCAATTGGTAAGTTCTTCAACTCCAGGTAAATATTCAAGGCTGATTTTCTACTTAGCTGTGGCAGCTGGGGTCGAGAAAGAGGAGGAGTGGGCTCTCAAATTCATGGTTTTGCTTGCACTTCTAGTTTGCGTAGTAGCCTAGGCACAAAGATACCTCGAGTCGTTTGAACTCGATTGAATGGCGGACAGTGAAACAAAACGTGTAAGAAAGCAGAAACTGATAATTTGAAGCAGGAATAAGAAAGCTATAATAATTAGAACAACTGGAATCTTATGGTTTGACCCCAAAAGACGATTTTGTCTCATTGACGTGGCCCTTTGCTATTTGGCAATGAGCAATGCGCAAAATCTAAGAGCACTGTCAAACAAGTACTGGAGCGACTTGGAGTGGTATTCAAGCTTGAATTCGGCGAGTTTGACCATATAGGTGGTGTTGAAATGTGGATCTGGATTTCATCCTTGGCAACACAAAACGCGACTTTTGTTATGCTGGTGTAATGATTAGCTCTGTCATTGTTGCATGTCGCCCGAATCTGGGCATGCATTTTTGGAGGACACTTAATCTAGGTACAAGGTTGAGATACCTCGCATTGAGAGGACTAGTTTTAAACGAGTCGTGAAGATCTCCGTATACATTACTCATTGACACTTACCATGACTTTATATCTCATACCAATCAATAGTTTCTCGGAAGTTGTCTCAGACAGCTTCATATTTTGGTGATAGGGGATATCATAGCTAGATTGTTTTCTCGCTAAATTGACTTCTTCCCTTTTCCACCTTCTATCTCATTTCAAAGAGGTCTCTATACTTTAATCGAGAGAGAACAATCACTATATTGTTGATATGGTTTGTAAGGTTATAGCCCGTGTTCCTAGTATAATTACACGTAACACAATTATCCCAGCAGTTCCGAAGAATGACTTATACATACATACTATTGAGTTTGAAACTCTAATCATCCGAACCTCAAACATAGCATTCACGTCTCACAGGCCTTTCACATGGTAAAATCCATTAATTGTTTCTCACAGATCTAGTGCAAGATGGTATGACGTAAGGCTATTTATGTATGTTGCCAGATACCAAGAGATCCCAGGAGCAAGATGGATAAGCTCAATGCAATCTTACAGTTGAGATATGTCATGCCTCTTGTTGTCGCTGCACTCCGTCAATTTTGCGACGAATGTAATTGCTACCGATTTTACTACGAAGGAGACGAAAAGTGCTTGGCCATCGTTCGATACCTCGAATAGGATAATACCGAGAAGACCAGTGCTTATATTCAAGCTAGACAAAAGACCCCGAGAAGGAAACAAGCTTTATGAGAAAGAGAGAGAGAGAGCATCGTGAAAAGTGAGTATTGAGATTAGCGGGATGATAGAAGATGGTTTGGACGGAAATGGGCTCGTGTCGTCCAGATATATGATCTTCAACTCAATTGAAGGGTTCCATGGAACCTTCCGCAAGTAGCAAGATGATTGTGGACTTTGAAAAATATAACAAGTGACTTTTGGGCTGTAGAGATATTTTGTCATTCAAGAGCATGCGAGCGAGCTACCTTAAACTTTCAATTGGCCAAATTCATCATGTGACCCTTTAAATCATGATTCAAGGTATCAAATTTGCCCGCAAACTCAGCAGCGGATCCATCGAGTATATCCTTGGTAACGCGGGTGTTGACGAAATCAGCAAAGTGTAAGCGAGCTCGTCGCTCCAGCTTCCTATCTTCCTTCTGTGCCCGGGTCGTGTTCATGAACGGAAGAGTATCGAAGTAATCTAAATCTTTCGTTTCGGTCCAATCATAAGTGGAGGGATTGCCGCCCGAAATTTGACAAGATCTGTCCGTCATGTATTTCTCGTAGGGAATGAGAACGTCTCGGAATCCATATTGGGAGCCTGCTGTATCGATAACCCAAGTTTCGTTGGAGAAGCGCGGTCTGACTTTTAGTATTGTGTGTGGGCAAATGCTGGAGTCTAGACCACCTGAAGGAACGAGTTTCGTTGGAATCAAAGGTTTTCCGATACGGAGGTCCAAGACTTCGATCGTCGAGGCTACCCCTACAAAATGTCAATACTAGCTTTGTTGTGCCACCAAACTTTGGACTCTCTCACCTTCAAGTAATTTCCGAGTCAGAGGACCCAATAGCGCCGTGGCCGTTGTACATGACTGATTCGCAAGAGCTGCCTCCTTATGCTCGAGATTGGCAGTAAGATGAGTCGGGAAGAGACCACGTTTTGCCCTAGCTGTGGAAGATCTCATTTTCTGATGAAGGCAAAGAACCCCATTCTGGAACTCAATTTTTGTCAGGTCGATATCGTATCCAACCTCTCGATAGGTCAGCAAGGCGGCCTTGAGTATTTTGGCAGTTCGAAGGAGCTTTTTTCGCTTTCCCAGAGCGTGGCAATGAGTTTTGTGTTTTGACCAATCTCCTTTCTGACAATCCCGGCTACAGTAGATGGCACCGATGGAATCTCCAGGCTGGTATTCAGGAGCTTCCATGCAACCAACACACTTCATGGTTCCGTCGGTTCCACAGTTTGCACACTTGCCGAGATATGTTGGTGCCATTACGAGGACAATCAGCCCGTAATCCCAGCTATTGAATGAATTGATCTTCACGTGTAGGTCTATTGTAGGATGTTACGTGACGAAAATCGTCGTTGTTCCGGATGGAAATTCGTTTGGAGGTCTCGCCATTTGTTTGCGTAGGTTACACCTATTATATAATCCAAAGTTCGTGGTGGAGTCAGTCCAACCAACCAGATAGTCCTGAAGAGACAATATCAACTCAAGACTTACTATCTACAAGTCTTTGTTAAGTTACTTATCTTAACTGTCTGATAGAATTTTGTAAATTAAGCAAGTTTACGACGATGCTCCGTCTTGCGGAGATCCCTCCGAAGCGAGGGTGCGGTTTTAACATTATTTGGCTCCCAATAGCCAAAGCTCTTATCCCTTATCGCCAGGACGTTGCGATATAGTAGAACAACACGAACAAAAACATCACGAAACCAACATCCAAATGCAATGCTAACAACCCAACTCCACCTCCGCACCCGGCGGCCCTCCCCTACAACAGTCGAATACACGGTCTCTACCTGCCCTCCCGCAACCCTCCCCCTTCGACTCCTTCTCCTCACAACCACCGTCCTCAGAATCCTCATCGGCCTCACAGTCCTCTTCCTCTTATACACGAAATACCTCCTCAGCGCATTCGCACCCGCCATACACTCAATTGCGCCCCCAGAGTCTCTATTCTCAATCTCAACCCTCTTCCACGCCCTGCACTTCCTGACAACCTGCCCCATCGGGCTCCTCTGCACACGAATAGCCTCAATATCACCCTACACCATCCTCCTCCCCTCCTCCCTCCTCATAATCCACACCATCCTCCAACGTCCACATACCACCGAGTCTCTCCTTGTGCTTCGCGGTTTGGGGATTCAGACTTCTACGTCCTCAGCTTCTTACCTTTCATCCGCAACAACGCGGTTTATTCCTACGGAGAAGGTGCAGGATATACTGGTTAACGAGGCGTTTCGGGGATTTGAGGTGAGGTATTATTTGGTTGTTGTGGTGGAGGGGGAGAAGGATGTTGTTGTTGTTTTTCCAAGGTTGTTGCCTAGACGGAAGATCGTGGAGACGGTTTGGAGAGGGGTGAGGGGGTGTTTGTGGGAGAAGGGGGAGGTTGGGAAGGGTTAGGAAGGAATTAATACCAAAGAGATAGAAATTTCGGTTTTTGGGTTTGGGGTTTGAATTGGGATGGGTATTTTCATTGCTCTATATAAAGGTTTTCGGAAGAACTGGTTTATTCGGCGACACTCCCGCCCTCCGGTTTCTCGACAACATCAGCTTCTTCGGGGCTGTGTCCAATGCCAGAACCTTGTTGGTCCTACGATATCCTTGGAGCTTCATATCGGCCGAGTCCTTGAATCCTTTCCTTACGGCATAATTCTCGTTTTGAATATGCACATACTCCATCAAAGGCTTCTTCATCACAGGCATATAAGTGCCCTGTAATCTTGGTGTCTCCCCGCCATCAAACACCTTCTGGCTTGTATTTCCCCTCTTCTTTTTCGATGTGAGTTCCCCCACTGGGTCTCCCTTACTCTGTACCATCTCAAGCAGACTTCCAGCCAACATTTCATCGATCTTAGTCTCCTTCCACAAACCCCATAAATCCTCCATCAGTCCCCCAGAAGCATATTTGTCGTCTCCCTTTCCAGGACCATCGCCTACATGAATCCATTGCAAGGCATCCTTTCTCTCTGGATCATCTTCCCGGGGGAATATGCACTCCCAAAGAACGAGAGGGGTATCAGTAGCCATCTCATAAGTCGGTCTTCTCGGATTCTTCTTCGTATCCAATAATTCCGCCACAATAGATGGTGGTTCCAACCCCTGACCCACCAAAAACAAAATAGCAACCATGCAACGAACCTGATGCCATAAGAACGCCGAGCCATGAAGATTAAAAGACCAAACACCAGGGTATATTCCGGTCTTCTCCTCCTTATCAGGATTAAATTCTTCCGAAGCTGTGTAAATAAGTTTTAAATTCGTATCATTTTCATCCTTAATTTCCGTGTGATAAATCATTCGCTCGAAATTTGAGATTTGTTTTCCTGGATCAACTTTGCAAAAATTTCGGAAATCGTGGGTGCCTTCGAACAATTTTGCTGCTTCGCGCATTGCTTCGATGTCTAGATAGCCATCTTTCATTTTTGCGGTATTTACTTTTCCTCCTGGACCTGGATGTTCTAGGTTGTGAGGTACTGGTGCGAATGCTGGGTTAGTGAAGAAATATTTATATCTTCTTTCGCGACATGAGAACCGGGCTGAGAAATCGGCTGGTGGAGCTGGACACCACGCTAGAATTCTAATTTCGGGAGGGAGAAGATGGTTCAAGAGGGCGCAATAAGGTATTTCGTCTGCAATAGGGTCAAAATTTAGGGACTCTTGGAGATCAGGGTCGTTGATATCGATGTGCTGTGACGGCTGTTGATCCGCGGGTGGTAAGCGTGATGGTCGAAGAGCTGGGCTCCCAATTTCGAGTCCACCTTCTCTAGGATGGGAATTGAACATGTCGTCCACCCCATCCTCCACATTTATTTCTGCTTCTTCTTTCTTCCTCTTCACCAAAGGGCGATTACTCCTGACACGAATCGCAATGACTTGTCCAAATGCGCTGACACCCTTATCCGTCCTCCCACACTTGCTATATTCCGTTCCTTCCCAATTGACAACTCCAGGGTCCAGCGGATGTGTTGCCTGTGGGAAAATTAGACGCGCTTTATTCAGAGCTTTCCATAATTCCTCCTCGATCGTGGGCATCGATTTGCCTTGTCCAGGGTGGTGTTCAAAACCATGATATTTCTTGCCTAAGTATGCCAACTTCAGCGCAATAAGTCGGGTATTGTATTTCGCAGGGTCAAAAACTCGTTCCGTGCGTGGTTTCTTCCATGATTTTTTCTCTGGTGCTGGTTCTGCTTCTTTTACCGGCGGCCGTAAACTAATTTCCTGTCAGTCATATCCGCGATTGGAAAGTAAGGGAGCCCTACCTCTGATTCTTACTCTTGAGCTCCTTCTCCAATTGGGTAACTCTCTCGATCAATTTCTCGTTGCTCCAGGCGCTATAATCCGTCTTCTCCTCCTCCATCTTGGCCTCGATGTATCGCTGTCGCGCTCCAGTGGTTTTCGCAATGTGTTTCGGTCTTCTCCAACGCAAGGTACGGGAGACATGAAAATGGGACTTGGATATCTTGCTCAGATGAATTCTTTTGCAAGCATGCTGTGGTAAGAAAAATAACTGCATCGATTCTCATGACAACAAGATTTGACTCATCGCGTTCTTGGAGTGGAGAGTTCTGAAGAATGAGAAAAAATCCCTTATCTAATCTACACGTGATGGGAATTGCTCTTTCGACGACTCTCAGATGAGGCCTTCTAGGTTTGAATTCTCTCTTCATGAATAACGCCATGTAAAGATCATGGCGGACAATGAGCCCCCAGAGATTACCATATTATTGCTAGGTGACTCGGAATGTGGCAAGTCGACATTTCTCTCGTGAGTTTCCCCCCTTTCACTCACCCACCCCTGCCTGTCTCCTCTCGTCATCTCAATGCTCATCAACAGGTCTGAGGCATAATCCTCATATATCTATTTCTCAAATATAACAAGCCATCTAGAAGAATAAGCCAAGGATCACCCATAGGCTCAAAGCACATCACCTCAAAGCAATCACCCATCCCCCTTCTCCACGATGAAAACCAACCCTTCATATTCAAGATAAAATTCGGGAATAAACCATTCCGACTTGAATTCTACGATACCGCTTCCGCGAGTAGTTGGAAACTCCTAACACCAAGTGTAATAATCTTATGTTACGATATTTCATCCCGTCTGAGCCTCATTGATATCCAACGACTTGTATGTCATCCTTTCATTAACCCATTGCATTATATCACCACATCACCTCCCCCAGTCCCATACCTTTCCCCTCAAACTACAATTCTACACCCACCTAACTTCTACCTCCAAAGTGGTCTCCCCTCCTGACTCAAACATTCCCACCCTCTCTCCTCTCTGTCGTCCCCGTCCTCCTGTTAGGTCTAAAGCGCGATCTCCGCTCTGAGAACGATCCGAATGGCATTATCTACCCCCAAGAAGCATATCGCATCGCTCAGGAAATGAGATGTGACAAGTATCTTGAATGTTCCGCTTTTACGGGGGAGTTGGTTCCGGAAGTTATCGAGGATATTTGTAGGACGGCAGCTAATACTATCAAGGGGGAAGGAGGGGGGCTAAGCGAGGGGGGGTGTGGAGTTATGTGATGGGGGAGAAAGAGAGTGGTTGGGGGTTTGAGGAATTCGGGATTGGGGAGTTTGGAGTTTGTTTTGTGGAAAGGGAGTATCCTGGAGGTAGTAATGAATCCCTTTCTCTTTGATTATCTTCAAGACTTGGATCTTAATAGCTTTGCCGCCAACCGTCTCCTGTCTGTCATCCTGTGCTTCAATGGACAATGAAAGCTGTGAACTAAGAATGGACGCTTCTCCACCATGAATGCACTTTCGTGACCTTGGACATGTACACATGAGGTCGATCATCTCACTTTTCGAAGACTTGGGCTTTGCAAGGTACACATGAAAACCACTTTGGGTGGGCGCTTTTCACTCTCTACACGAAGACTAGAAAGGATAATAAGAGCGCAAATGTTTTATCTTGCTCAAATTCCAAAAATGGCTGTGGAAGGCTGTTAAGTTTTTCGCCACTTCATGATTCAAATTCCAAGAAACGGTTGAAGATTTTACAACGGTTACCTACATTTTGTTATTTTCTCCCGTCCAACCCAGCACTTTCTTACGACGTTTGTTCCGTCCCCTGTCGAGATCCTTATGACACTTTCCGCATGAATACCCTTCACTCTGTATGTAAACCTTCCTGAGACGATCCCAGCACCGCCAAAAATTCGGGTAAACCTTCATTTCAGGCCTTTCTTTGCATTATGTACTCGTTCAAATTCCGTCTTTGAGACTAAAGCTTTCATATAGGGATTGATTTCCATGTGAATCTTTTGATTTAGTCACAGTGAAGCTTCTTATTATATGCCAAGCGTGTCACCAGGGCGCTCTCACTCCAGAAGAAGTAACTTTAGAAAGAAACAAAAGCACTCCTATTTTTTGGCTTTAACTCCACCTTCCAACGTAATTTCGTAAACCCACTAGTCCCAAATTCAACCATTTCCCACCCCATCATTTTTGCTACACCAGTCCAGATTTCAAGCGCCCAAAAACTCCACGCAAAACACCCAATCGTAAAGCCCCCTCAAAACCTCGGCAACCTATTCTCCCCCTCCTCGTAAGGAATCCCCGCCTCCACCCTCGCCAAATCATTAACCCACTTCCCATCTGGAACAATACTGCCTCCATGCCACATATCTGCCAAATAAAACCAAGCCAACGCATTCCCCACCGTACCCACCTCATCACTAACACTAACCTTAGCAAACTCACTCATCCTCTCATACACTTCCTCATCCGTCCAAAGTTCCAAAAGCTTCTCCGCCACAGCCTTAACATCTCCAGCCTCAACTAAGAATCCATTTTTCCCATCCTGTATTTGCAAGGGGATACCCCCGCGTTTGGTAGCGATAACGGGCTTTCCTTTATGTAAAGCCTCGGAGACTTTTACTTCGAACCCTTCTCTGGTGGAGAGCTGGAGAACGATGTGCGAGGATGAGAGGAGGGTATTGAGGAGTTGGTCGTTGGGGTTGAGGCGCATTACTGAGACGGAGGGGATGAGTTGAGGGTAGGAGGTGTGAAGTTGGGAGAGGGTTTCCTCGTAGATGCGGGTTCCGTCTGGGTCGTCGACTGAGCCGTTGCCGCAGCTGAAGAATTGTTATTTCTCGACGGATAGAAGGGGAGAATGAGAATGGGGAATTTACATTACGAGTTGGGGAGCTTCTGCTAAGGGCGAATGTTTGGAAAGGAGACGACGGAATTCAGCGTATGAATCTATGACATCTGGGATTCCTTTTGCGGGATCGAAACGCGCGATTTGGATGATGTATTTCTCTGAGTTCTTGTAAGCTGTGATTCAAAAAGGGTGTTCGGTTATGCCCTTACTATAAGGCCATCTCAATTCAGTCCTACAAAGTGGTTAGTTGGTGGTTGGCTCTCTGAATGGAGGGCTTCATATGCTTACATTCTCAGTGCGTGGCATTGCTCGTTGTATAAATGACCATAGTAGGCTTGATCCCAATCACTCATGTCTTTATTTAGACCATCGAGCCTTGATAACTCATATTAGCATGGAAATGGCATAATCTGTAGGTTTTAGGGAACTTACCAATCTGCAAGAAAAAGAAGGAGAATTATTAGCAAAATCTCTAATCGTGGCGGAAGAAAAATAGCCCATTCATTAAAGCCAAGAGAAGGAACGACGTTCGTTTAAATCAGAGATATTTGAGCAGCAAAACTCACCAGTGGTAGCCGGCAAATAACAAACCTTCTCCCTTGGAACACTCTCCGGAACAAAAGCAGGAATGGGATGGCTGATAAACATATCCGCATGCTTAATATTTCCCCAAAGAAATTGCCATACATCTGCTTGAGGTGTGCCAGGTGTATTCGCCAAATCACTTCGAATCTGGATATGACTTCGGTAAAGAACTGGTCTATCTGGGGTCAGTTTCTTGATCATCGGGATAAGACCTGGCATTTGGGGATCATCAACCTGGATTTGGTTAGAGGTTATTTTCTGGAGGACCTGGAGTATATTTACCATGATGACGTCTGCTCCGCCTTCAGATTGTGGCCTCAATGGGCCACCTGGACTCAACCAGTATCGTTGAGCGTTGTACTCGATCCAATCGATGATAACTTGCTTGTCTTCATCGCTAATTTTCTCATGTGGTTTGCTGACACCTTGGAGGATATTATGGATATTCTTGGTAATTCTGAAAACACCAGGTCTCGGTTTTGGCACATACCTAGCAGTAAACCATTAGTATCCAAAACTCAGAAATATGATAAAATAATCTATTACCAAGTAAGATCAACTTTCAAAAGTTTGGCCAATCGAACAAGAGCATGTCTCATAAGAGCAACACCACCGCCTTGCGGAGTACTGGAGAAGAAAGCAATTTTGGTTTCTTTTTCTTTAAGCGAAGTGACGAATTTCATCATGGCATTCCAGGTGGTTGGTGCACAGGTTCTTTGGAAGTCGGCAAGGGACAAGATAGTAGCGTGGCTACTGGAATCGACTTCAACCACTCCTCTGTAGGCAACTTGGAGTATAGGGGAACTTCCTGGGCCAAAATACCTTGCAGAGTGTTAGCAAAAGCATCAATTTGTAAGGCAATGCTCCGACAACACTATGTCGAGATTTTGGGGGGAGAACCACTTACATGATACACTTCCTCGCCATAGAATCAGCCTGCTCATCCACACATTTCGAGCTCCAATAATGATCATCCTCATCCAAATCCTGATTCCAATGCGGCCTAATAGAAATCGGAACAATATCAAGCTCAAGCCATAATCTCGATGACAAAAGTGGGCTCCTCTTCGCGAGATCAAGAGGCATTCCAGCACCAATGAACTTGGTCAGATTCTCACGTTCATACTTCTCCAGCTCAGCAACGACATGATCAGCAATCTTATCGCCACTATCACCGCTCTTTTCCCACTCAATAGTCTGAACCGAGAAATCGAGGAGATATGTACTATCGTGAATAGCGATAGCTACGACTGCGGACTTATGGTTGAACGCGGCTGCAATACCAACGAATGATGTCTTCGAACAATTTTAGTAATCACTTGTGTAACAAGGAATCAGAAGGCCTACCTGCAGAGCTGCGGCGAACTTTCCTTCTTCTTGAACCATCTGGCTAATTCTGTTCTTTTCACCAACAGATCCCCTTCTCTGAAACTTGTGGCCTTTTTTGAAAGCCATCACGGCATACACATAGGGTCTGAGACTCTTGGGAGTGTTGTGCAGTACCAATTTTGAGACAGCGTGTATGGTGGGAGTGGCAACCCCCGATTGCGGGGAGGTCGAGGCATTATCGGTTGTCTCCATCATGAATAACGGATTTTGTTCGAGTTGCAATTGAATTGCAATCGATTTCAAGGCAAGTTTGAGGTTAAATAGCAAGTTGTCTCCGCACAAGGAAGTGGCGGTTGATAAGTCATGGGATTTCAAATTGACGGCTACCTGCGCCACGTGTGTGGGATGATCCGAGGGAAGAGAGTGAATTGTGGCATGATTTTTGATGCAAGTGAGATACTACTGGACCAGCTTAATCGCACTTTCGTAAGAGTTCGCAGTTCCCCGTACACCTGAACCAATGTCTAGAACAATCAAAAGGAAAACAAAATAACGTGTGATAGAAATCTTGTGTTTTGATTTAGTTACCCTAGCCTTCTCGTGCAATTCTTGAAATTCAACAGGCGCAGCTGGCATGGCACTATTACCATTGCCAGCTTGGCGGATGGGAGATTGGTTACCGTCAAACTGCAAAAGGACCCTTGAATAGCCACAGCCCAAGAGCTTGAAGCAGCTCTTCCGTCCTCTTCTCATTCATGGCCACAGCCTCAGCAGTAGGACTATCCATCAAGTTGTGTGTAAAACCATGGCGCACATCTCGAGCCAATGTCCACTTGTAACCACTTTTCTCAAACTCGTAAGATGCAGCCTCTTTTTCGTGTTTGTCCAGGCTTGCAAGACTATATATAGTCTCCCTCGCCTCGTTTGCAAGCATGTCGTACTCGGCTCCAACCATGTATATCCACGAGGGTAGGTCTTCGCTTTTCGCATACCGAACACTCAATCGGGGGTCGTAAAGATTCTGTCCTGGTCGAATATATGCCCATTCCCATATAGGACCCCAATCTTTCAAATCATCCACGTCTTTGGGATCCCGATACGGTCGCGAACTGTGCTTTTGTGCCGGCGCAAGGGTGAAATCTGTAATGGGGTAGCAAGAGACCAATCCTTTCAATTTCCCCCTCAGCTCTGGCATCTGGGCAGCAGAAAGACAAATATTCCCACCTGCACTGAACCCCCCCAAAACCACGCGCGATTTGTCCACTGGCAGAGTGGTATCCTCGATTATAGCTTGCGCAATGGCCACAACATCGCACATCGGTTCCGGGAATTTGTGAAGGGGGGCTTTGCGGTATTCAATGCTAACGACCAGGACATTGAGTCTATTCGCCAGAGCCGCGCAGAACTCGTCATCGAATCGGGCGTCGAGAAGAACATGGCCTCCAGCATGTAGATCGAGGTATAAAGGTAGCAATTCCCCAGCCTTGTGTGCTGTTGGAATAAAGATTCGATTGACCTGGTGTGGGCGGCATGGATATGCTTTCAATCTCGACGGCAATAGTTCTGGCGGGGTCGCTTTGGACAGACGGATGAGTTTGAAAGCAATTGCAGTTGCCAATTTGAGGCCCCAGATTCGTAGGAAGTATGTTATTCGATTCGCAAGAGGGGGTGATTCGGAAGATCGAGAGAGGGAGGCGGACGCTGCTGCTGTCTCTGGGGTGGACATTACATGTAGGGAATGTGGTTTTGTATTCTTCGTCGACTTACTTCGTCATCGTATTTCCGGTTTTTTCAAGGCTCGCAGAATGACCATACTTCTCGTCGAAGATACGAGAATTGAGGGGGAAAGACCATCATGGCAACGCGATGGCAGCTGAATGCTTGTGGCGCCAGGGGTTTCGTGGCACCCCTCGCCCGAAATTGAAATTGTAACTCGCAAATAGAAAAGATGATTCGAGTGACCAGGGCCAATATTCGAGTCTTTAGGAAGGAAGCTGTCTGTCTGGTTAGTCAGTCGATTGGATTTGAGCTTGTGGGTAGTTAAATATTTGATTGCGGTGTTGGAGACTGATAAGAAACCCACTAATTTATAAGCTTTTAACCCCGTTGATATTAATCGATATCGCACTCTCTAAATTTAGCCGAAAACACACCAAAAGTTACTCTCTTTACAGTGTTTTAACTTAGTAAATATATAGTATAATATATCATAACAACGATTATAAACGTCGAACTTTATAAGAAGAGCATTTTCCTAACTAACTATTTAGTTATAATTCCTAAGCTACGTATATAATTTTACTAATAAAGTCTCTAAAAGATTATTATAGTATATACTTTAAGTTACTCTAGCCTAATTAAAAACTAAGAAGGTTTAAGTAATAGATTATATTACTCTTAATACTTAGTTTTATATAAATCTAATAGAGCGTTCTTCTATAATTAGTAGAAGAAGTTAGTAAGAATATAGTAATTTTAGTATAGCTTAGTAGAATCTAGCTTATACGCACGGAATTCCTATACTTACTATTACTACTATAATTCTTTCTTTAGATATAGATATAATATATTATAAAAACTAAAGAGTATAGAATTCTTATTTACTAAGAAAGATAGAAATAAAGATATTTCTAGAATTCTCGTAGTACTATTATATTCTTTATTATCTCTACTACTATAATCTCTTAAGTAATCTAAATAAGCATTTTATAACTCTTTTTATTAATATATCTAAATAGTAATTAATACTTTTATTCTCTAAATACTTATAAATATCTAGAATATTCTTTAAATTAATTAAAAAGTAACTATTCTATCTTTTAAATAATACTTTTTAAAAAAAAAAGTTTTCTAGTTAGAAAAGAGAGATAGTTATTATTTACTATTTCTACTATATTATACTATCTACTTTTTAGTAAATTAAAGCTAGTACTCTAAGATTATAATCTTTAATATATAGTATTTAATTCTCTTTAGTTTCTTTAATTATTCTTCTTTTATTACTAATATACTAGCTTATAAGTATAGTAAAAAGATAGCCTACTATATTATAGCTTCTAAGCTATATTATATAAATAAGAGATAGTTAGAGAAATAAAATAAAACTATTACTAATTATACTCTAGAGAGAGAGTAGCTTTTTAGATTTCCTAGCTATATTAGTACTTCTATTCTTCTAAAAGCTTTCTATTTATATATTTTTTTACTTTTAAAGCTAGTCTTCTTTATTATATTCTATCTCTAGTCTTTAATATATCTATCTCTTTTACTTCTATATAAAACTAAGTTCCTTTCTATATCTAGTAGAGAGAATAAGAAAGTTTATATATAAAGATATTAAGAGTTACTTTTATAATAGTATACTATTCTAGATAGCTAGGAGTACCTGCTATATATAAGGTTTCAGCTACTATTGTCTTATATTATCTGTTTTAGAAAGGTTACGTAGGTTTAGGCTTTTATATTAGCTAACGTATAACGTTAGTTAGTTTTAGACTCTTTTATCTAAACCTCTTATATTATAATAACAAGGTAGGAGTAGAGTAGAGAAGTAGTCTATTCGTGGTTATTAACGCGAAAACTAAAGATAAAGAGCGAAGATAGCTCTAAACGATACTAATATATAAGAGGTATAAAACTAAACAACGATATACGTTAGCTAATATAAAAGCCTAAATCTACGAAGTATGTCTAAAAGCCTAGATATATATAACCTTTCTAAAATAGATAATATAAGATAATAACTACTAAAACCTTATATATATAGTATATATTATATAATCTTAGCTATATAGGATAGTATACTATTATATCCTTCTCTCTTAAAAAAGACTTATCTTAAGTCTTCTCTCTTTTATAGTTTAGAGTTAAATTAGAATAGTATAAGTATTATATTATTATATTATTATAAGTTAGTTAAGGTTTAAATTATAGCTAACTTAAGTTTATAGATACTTTATTTATTATAATTTATTATAAGTAAGATAAGATATTAGTCTTAAATTATAACTATAGATACTTATAAAGAGACTTTATTTCTAATCCTTTAATATTAAAATAAGTATTTACTAAAAGAGTATAGTCTAATCCTATCTAGTAAGTTAGAAAAAGTTTAAAGTAGAGTTAAAGACGAATATTAAGAGGTAATATTATAAGTAATAGTAATAACTTAGTTAAGAGCTTATTTTAGAAGTATACTAACTTATATCTAATTTAAATTTAAATAAAACTTTTAGCTTAGCTAGAACTAAAAGAAAGTAAGACTCTAATTAGAGTTAGTAGGGTTTTAGCTAGTTAAAAGCAAAGTTATTATTAAAGTTAAAAATACTATTTAAAGTTTAAGATAATAAAAGAAGGGGTTTTAACTAGTTAAAGGTAAAGTTATTACTAAAGTTTATTAAATTATCTAAGTATCTAGAGATAATAAAAGAAGTAGTTTTAGCTAGTTAAATAAACTTAATACTAAAGTTATTATATTACTTTATTCCCTTTAAGAGTACTTAAGAACTTAATTATTATCTTCTAATTTTAAAAAAGAGTTACTATTATATTATAAAAGATTTAAATAAGCTAAGATATATTCTATATATAAAAGAAGTATTCTAATTCTAGTATCTCTCTAAGTATAACTATACTTAAAAAGTAACCTTTTAAAGTTAGTAAAAGTTTCTTTAGTATATTCTTCTTTTAATTCTACTTTTATTTCTTTTAAATAATATTTAGTTAAGATTAATAGTAATAACTTAATTAAGAGCTTACTTCTTTAATTTTAATAAAAAGTATATTTTAACTAATTTATATCTAATTTAAGAGTTAAGAAGTAGTAGGAAGGTATTAGAGGTAGTAATGTCTTTAGAAGAGAGTTATTACTTTATATCTTATAATAGAACTAGTTTAATATTATATTAATTTAAAGAAGGGGGGGTAAAGTCTATAAATACTAGAAAAGAGGATCTAAAGATACTAGAAGAGAGAGGATTTAAAAATACTAGAGGAAGAGGATCTAAAAATACTAGATAAGAGTTAGATACTAGAAGAAGAGGATCTAAAGCTAGAAAGAAGTTAGATACTAGAAGAAGAGGATCTAAAGTTAGAGAAGAGTCTTAAGCTAAGTATTAATTTAAGAGTTACTAGTAAGAGGTCTAGAAAGCTATTTTTAAAGAGGTTTATAGAGTTAGTAATAAGAAGGCTAGAATAGAAGTAAGGTTAAGAAGCTTAATAAGAAGAGTAACTTTTAGTTTAATATAATAATAAGATAGAAGTAAAGTAAAGAAGTAGTCTATTTATAGTTATTAATATAAAAACTAAAGGTAAAGAATAAAGATAGCTCTAAATAATACTAATATATAAGAGATATAAAACCGAATAATAATATATATTAGCTAATATAAAAGCCTAAACCTATAAAGTATATCTAAAAGCTTAGATATATATAACTTTCCTAAAACAGATAATATAAGATAATAACTACTAAAACCTTATATATATAGTATATACTATATAATCTTAGCTATATAAGATAGTATACTATTATATCCCTCTCTCTTAAAAAAGACTTATTTTAAGTCTTCTCTCTCTTATAGTTTAAAGTTAAATTAAAATAGTATAAGTATTATATTATTATATTATTATAAGTTAGTTAAAGTCTAAATTATAGCTAACTTAAGTTTATAAATACTTTATTTATTATAATTTATTATAAGTAAGATAAGATATTAGTCTTAAATTATAACTATAAATACTTATAAAAAGACTTTATTTCTAATCCTTTAATATTAAAATAAGTATTTACTAAAAGAGTATAGTTTAATCTTATCTAGTAAGTTAGAAAAAGTTTAAAGTAAAGTTAGAAGTAAATATTAAGAGGTAATATTATAAGTAATAGTAATAACTTAGTTAAAAGCTTACTTTAAAAGTATATTAACTTATATCTAATTTAAATTTAAATAAAACTTCTAACTTAGCTAGAACTAAAAGAAAGTAAGACTCTAATTAGAGTTAGTAGAGTTTTAGCTAGTTAAAAGTAAAGTTATTACTAAAGTTAAAAATACTATTTAAAGTTTAAAATAATAAAAGAAAGGGTTTTAGCTAATTAAAAGTAAAGTTATTACTAAAGTTTATTAAATTATTTAAGTATTTAAAGATAATAAAAGAGGTAGTTTTAACTAGTTAAATAAACTTAATACTAAAGTTATTATATTACTTTATTCTCTTTAAAAGTACTTAAAGACTTAATTATTATCTTTTAATTTTAAAGAAGAGTTACTATTATATTATAGAGGATTTAAATAAGCTAAGATATATCTTATATATAAAAGAAGTATTTTAATTTTAGTATCTCTCTAAGTATAACTATACTTAAAAAGTAACCTTTTAAAGTTAATAAAAGTTTCTTTAGTATATTCTTCTTCTAATTCTACTTTTATCTCTTTTAGATAATATTTAGTTAGGATTAATAGTAATAACTTAATTAAGAGCTTACTTCTTTAGTCTTAATAGAAAGTATATTTTAACTAATTTATATTTAATTTAAGAGTTAAGAAGTAGTAAGAAGGTATTAGAGGTAGTAGTATTCCTAGAAGAGGGTTATTACTCTATACCTTATAATAGAACTAGTTTAATATAATATTAATTTAAGAGAGAGGAGGTAAGGTCTATAAACGTTAGAGAAAGAGATTTAAAGATACTAGAAGAGGAGGATCTAAAGATATTAGAGAGAGGAGATCTAAAGATACTAGATAGAGATTAGATACTAGAAGGAGAAAATCTAAAGCTAGAAGAGGGTTAGATACTAGAAAGAGGGGATTTAAAGCTAGAGAGAGGTCTTAAACTAGGTATTAATTTAAGAGTTACTAGTAAGAGGTCTAAGAAGCTGTTTTTAAAGAGGTTTATAGAGTTAGTAATAGAGAGGCTAGAATAAAAGTAAGGTTAAGAAGCTTAATAAGAAGAGTAATCTTTAGTTTAATATAATAATAAGATAGAAGTAGAGTAGAGAAGTAGTCTATTTATAGTTATTAATATAAAAACTAAAGGTAAAGAGCGAAGATAGCTCTAAATAATACTAATATATAAGAGGTATAAAACTAAATAACGATATACGTTAGCTAATATAAAAGCCTAAAACTACGAAGTACGTCTAAAAGCCTAGACGTACGTAACCTTTCTAAAATAGATAATATAAGATAATAACTACTAAAACCTTATATATATAGTATATACTATATAATCTCGGCTATATAGAACGGTATACCGTTATATATATATAGCTACCTACTTTTCTAGAGTTAGAAGAGAGATAGTTTTTCCTTTTCTTCTATATTAGAGCCTAGTATCTATATATATTATTTAGTCTTAAACGCACTTCTATATACCTCTTCTCTTATAGTATATATTTTATACTATTATATAAAAAGGAAAAACTCTTCTTTACTAGTAATAGTATTTATAATATCTCTTTAAGCTTTTTATTACTTTTATTTCACTTTAGACTAGAATTAGACTATTATAATAATATTCTCAAATAGCTAGGATTCTAGAAATCTCCTAGACAGCTAGTAATATTAGAGTTTAATATTTATATAAATAGCTAGTAAAAATCGTATATTATATATTAAAGAAGTAAGAATATACTAAGTATTCTAGAGGCTTCTAATAACCCTAGATTTAGTAAATAAGTTAATATATAAAGTTATTTAGAAGGCTTCTAAATCTAATCTTACTCTTCTCTCTTCTACTAATATCTTTGAAATATTAAACTAGCTTCGTTATAAGGCGTTAAGTAATAAACATCTTCTAAAGCTACCTCTCTTTTCAAAAGACAACTATTCAATTCCTCTCTAATTCTTATCTATATACTAAAAAACATAAAAGATTCTAAAGAGACTTTTTAAATATAGATAATAATTAGATAAGATAGAAGTATAAAAATAAAGAATAAAATAATCGGTTAGATAAGATAGATAAAATTATAAGCGAACTTTAAAGTTAAAAACACTCTATCTTTAAACTCTTCTTAATCTAACTCTCTTTTAAACCTTCGTTTAAACTCTCTTTTACTTTTTAAAAAGCCTGAATTTAAACCTCTTTTACTTAAAAGACACTACTACCTCTAATGCCTTTCTACTACTTCTCTTAAATTAGATACGAATTAGTTGAAATACGCTTTCTATTAGAATAAAACTTAGAAGTAAGCTCTTAGCTAAGTTATCGCTATCTCTAATAATACCGACTAAATATTATTAAAAGAGATAGAAGTAAAATTAGAAGAAGATTATACTAAAGAAACGTTTACTTTTTAAGTATAGCTATACTTAGAGAGAATTAGAATAGTTCTTCTATATATAGAATATATACCTTAGCTCTAAAACGCGTCTACTACGTTTAAGAGACGCTAGAATTATAACTCTAGATAAGAAAGAATACTAAAGCACTAAATATTTAGAAACGACGAAATTATTTAATATTAGTATTTTAGTTTAAAATGCCTCTCTATCTAGCTCTAAGCTCTTTATAATCTAATAGCGACTCTTCTTTAAAATTAGAAGATAATTATAAATAAGTTCTTAAGTACTCTAAAGAGAATAAGGTAATATAATAACTTTAGTAATAACTCTTTTAACTAGCTAAAACTATCTCTTTTATTATTCTAAACTTTAGATAATAAGATAACTTTAGTACTAACTTCGCTTTTAACTAGCTAAAACTCTACTAACTCTAGTATAGAGTCTTATAGTCTTTACTTTCTTACTTTCTTTTACTTTTTTATTTAAATTCGAATCGAATATAAATTAGTACGCTCTTAAAATAAGCTCTTAACTAAGTTATTACTGTCTCTTAACTAAATAATCTCTAACTCTACTCTAAACTTTTAAGTTTACTTTAAACTTTTTCTAACTTTACTTTAAACTTTTTCTAATCTACTAGATAGGATTAGACTATACTCTTTTAGTAAACGCTTACTTTAATATAAAAGGATTAGAAACGAAGTCTCTCTTTTATAAGTATCTATAAATACGATTTAGTACTAATATCTCAACTTCTTACTTATAATATTAATAAAATATAATAAATATTATACTACTTATACTATCTTAATTTAACCTTAAATAATAAAAGAAAGAAGACTCGAGATAAGTCTTTTTTAAAGAAGAGAGATATAATAGTATACTATCTTAGATAGCTAGAAGTACCTATTATATATAAGGTTTTAACTACTATTATCTTATATTATCTATTTTAAGAAGGTTATATAGGTTTAAGCTTTTATATTAGCCGACGTATAACGTTAGTCGGTTTTAGACCCTTTTATCTAAACCTCTTATATATAGCTATCTACTCTTCTAGAGTTAGAAAAGAGATAGTTTTTCCTTTTCTTCTATATTAGAGCCTAGTATTTATATACGTTATTTAGTCTCGAACGCACTCTTATATATCTCTTCTTCTATAGTATATATTTCGTACTATTATAACTTTATAAATTATAAGATATATCTAAAAATAGACCTAGAAATTAGCTTAAAAATAATAATTTCTAAGTTATTTATAGAGTTAAAATTACTTATTTTCTTTATTTTCAGCTTTATTTCTAACTTCTAGATCTTCTATTCTTAGAGTCTATTTAGCTTATATATATCTACTAGAATATATACTAATAAAAAAACATAAGATAATATATATATATATATTTTAATTCTATATATTTAAAAGTGATATAAATCTCTCTTTTATTCTTTTATATCTTAGTATATAGATAAATAGAATATAAACTACTAAAAAAAAAGCTTTATACTTTTAGAGATATAAATCTTTAAATCTTTAAAAAATTTATATATATATAATTTTTTCTTATTACTATTAAAATACTAAGTACTATTTACTAAGAGTTTATATTATAAGCTAAACGATTACTTAATATATTAAGAAATAATTAATAGTATATATTAACTTATATAAGATTACTATTTAGAATATTTTATTAGATATTTATATAAGCTAAAAAGATATTATAGAAAAAAGAGAGTCTTATATAACCTCTTTTCTCTATATATATAATAGAGTTTTCACTTCTAAATATAAAGCTTCTTAGAGCGTTTTTAACTTAAAGATACGTTATAGTTATAAGCCTAGTTTATATTTATAGTATACTCTATAATATCTTTATCTTCTACTTACGTATTTAATATATTACTACGTATTTAGAACGCTCTCTACTATTAGTTAGTATAACTAACCTCTTAATACTTATATTTAATAAGTATTTAAAAGCCTAGCTATAAGCTAGTATACTCTAAGAGATATCTCTCTTTAGTAGCTTACTCTCTTAAAGAACTTATATAAAGCTCTACTACGAGTAGATATTCAAAACTAGAAGTCTAGTAGCGCGCTAGCTACTTAAAGAGATACTTAAAGAAACTTCGACTCTAGAAGTCTAATACTCTACGAAGCTAGTATATATATATAATACTAACTACGAGCTATTATATCTACGAACGCTACTTGCTATTTTTACTAACTAGAGCTAGTAATATACTAGAGTATAAGAGAGGAAGTTAGATAGAGTCTAGAAGTAGAAACTTACTCTTAAGAATATTATCTAGAGTATAATAGTACGAAATATATAAAACTATCGAAGAAGTATATAGAAGTGTATTTAATAGAATAAGTTATATAAATACTAGGCTCTAATATAGAAGAAAAGACTAAATTAGCCTTCTACTATCTCGAGTAGAAGTATTTATATATAAGAGATTAGAGAATATAAAAGTCTAATAAGAAAAATAACCGAGATCTCTCTAATATAGCTATAATAATACGAAATATATACGACAATTAAATAGATATATAAGAGTATATTTAAAAGAATAATATATATAGATACTAGATACTAATATAGAAGAAAAGACTAAACTAGACCTTTTCTAACTATAGAAGAGTAAGTAGCTATATATAAGAGATTTAGATAATATAAAAGAGGTTTAGATAATATAAAGAGGTTTAAAAGCTATTTAAAAGCTAAATCTAAAACCTTTCTAAATTAGATAATATAAAATATTAACTACTAAAACCTTATATATATAGTATATAGTATATAATCTTAGCTATATAGAATAGTAGAGTATTATAATAGCTAATACTATATAATAAGAGCTAAAAGCTAAATATATAATATCTAAATCTTAATCTCGTCTATATATAAATAGTATATATTAATATCTTTAATATCTTTAGTTATATAATTATTAGTAATTCGTACTCTTAGCGTATAAGTATTAGTAATTTATATAGAGAATCGCTATTTAAGAGTTTAAAGTAATCTCTTTTCTCTCTATATATAGCAGAGTTTTCACCTCTGAATATAAAGCTTCTTAGAGTGTTTTTAACCTAAAAATACGTTATAATAGACTCTAAATACCTAACTCTCTTATAGTTAGAAAAGGCTAATTTAGTCTTTTCTTTTATATTAGAACCTAGTATTTATATATATTATTCTACTAAACGTACTCTTATATATCTCTTCTATAGTAGTATATTCTTATAAAATCAGTTATATTCTAGTGTTATTTATACTTATCTTTTAGCTTATTATTCTAGCAGTTTAGAGAAATTCAAGTAAATTCTTCTAAACATTTAGCATAATCTAAAATTATCCTAAATAGCTAGAATAATGTGATTCTATTCTCCTAAACATCCGAGAGGAATTTTCAAATTGTCTTAAATAGTTGAAAAACGAAAGGACTATTGCAAAAGTTGTGCCTGTCGTGCTGCCTTAGGCCTCAAAATTACTTTCCTCAAGTTTGCCTGGAAGCGCCAGTGAGTGCTGGCAACACCGGGACCTGGAACCAAAAGAGGTCCAGCCTCCAGGAACGTCGAGCGCCCTCAAAATGGCCACCAAGGAGGAACTCGTGCATGGATTGCTAGAGTGGGCGTCCTCTCAGGGTACCAGTCTCCATCCCAGTCTCGAGATATACCAGGACGATGTTACCGGGCTCTCGTTCAAGGCAAACGAGGCTATAACTCCCTTTGGGACGACGAAGCTGGTCAGCTGTTCCTATCAAACAACTCTTTCTTATCTCAATGCCACTCCAGTATCCACCTTTCCTTTTGGCTCACATGGATCTCAGCTCTTTCCTCCAGAATTTCTCATTACCTTAAACCAGGACGATTCGCACGTTATCGGCCATTTCTTTCTAATGCAACAGTATTTGATGGGAGAGAAGTCTTTCTGGTGGAAATATATTCGCCTCCTCCCTCAGCCTGATCAACGGGATTCATTGGCGATTCCGATTTGGTGGAATGAAGCTGATCGAAGGTTTCTCCATGGCACGAACGCCCAGCCTCCAATTGAGACACGGGAAGCCTTATGGACCGAAGAATACACCAAAGCCATCAAGCTTCTCGAGCCCGGATTCACGAATTGGAAGGCCTATAGCAAAAAACTATATTTCTGGGCCGCTACGATATTTGGAACCAGAAGTTTCCGAGCATCTCTTACAATCCCAGAGGAGGTCCTACCTGAGGACTTTCGCGAGGAGCTATGGGATAGTGTTTCAGAGGATCGCTTTTCCGTTCTTCTCCCTGTCCTGGATATTGGAAATCACGATGGTGTTAATCGAGTTGAATGGACCAAACACCCTGAGGATGGTCACTTTGCTCTCTCGACATGCAAGGCAGTTGAGAAAGGAGAGCAGATATACAACTTTTATGGCGACAAGTCCAACAGTGAACTGCTCGTAGGATACGGTTTCACTCTTGATTCCTCCTCGCGAGACGTTGCGAATCTGAAATTGGTTCCTACGCGTCAAGTTCGAGATTTACGCCGCAATCAAATGTGCCACGAACAGCCTGAACTAGGCCGGAAAAAGGAAGAATTCATGTTTGGAATAAGGAGAAGAAGTTTCGCCGAGTTTGAAGAAGGTTCCCTTGGGTTGAAGGTTCTTCCTCATGGTCTATTGGAGACCTTGATATGCATGGTAGCTAACGACAGAGAGCGAAATTTTATTGAAAAAAATCCACAATACTGCCTCCAAATGGACCTCGAGTCTGGTTCGTTTCCAGGACCTTTGTACAGAGCATTATTTAGTGCCATCCGGATCTTATATATCAAAATTCGGCTCGAGATGCAAAGACTTCATGATACTGGTGAAGGTCTCAGGTGAGCTAGCCTTTCCCCTGAATCATACCTTGAAACTACCTTTACTAACAGTCTAGCGCTCCTCAAAACTATAATCAGACTATGGCATTGAACTATCGAGCCTCGCAAAATGCTGTCCTCGATGAGGCTCAAGCCCGCCTCCATAAAATACTCGAAGACGCCCTCGTATTCAAATCTTTCGACTCCCAAACCCCAGAACTCTTCAACAATGAACAAAAATTTCCAGCTGGCCTATTGACTCTCAAACACGCCTTTTCCTGGCTGGAAGTCCAATATCCAGCTATCCACGAATCGGTCGCTCTGATTATATCAGCAGACCAGGAAGAAGAGCTCCCTCTGAAGTGGCACTGCCTTGTAATCGACTGGGACCACACCTACTGGTGCGTCTGGATCTATATCGTTCTTTCTCTCTTGATACGAGACGGCAACGACTTCTTAAAACGGCATCCGAGTTTCGGAGCTTGGTTGAAAGAAATAGGAGCCTATTCTGAAGAGTAAGAGGGATAGCTTCTTCCTTCCCTGGGTACCTACTAATTGCCTGCAGGGAAGCGACATTCCACGCTAGTGCCTCAGAAAAAGACACTATTGACCTTACAATTCAGGCAATATCTCGGCTTCCCTGCTTTCACGAGGTAACGGCGATTAAGGGATGGGAGAGATTACGTAATTTAGCTAGTTTTATAGCAAAAGAGGAAAGCGTTACCGTAGCTTGCGATGGGGGTGTGACACAACAGGTTCTTGCTATTAGCAAAAGGGGTTGAGATTGGTGAAGGGTGAGGAGTAGGTAGTGACTTCCTATTGTTCTAGAGATTTGGGAGTTTTTTCAATCGTCTTGGGAAATGAGAAAAGTGAACGAACAATTCTCTGGATGGTTTGGGAGAATCAGTTGCTTGGTTCTGTATTTCCTAAAACATTCGATAAACGAGAAAAACCGAACGAACGATTCTCTGAGATGGACAGGGAGAATCGTTCTGCTGGTTTTGTGACTGTGCGATGGGTTTTGGGTAATGTGTGTCTTTTGGTTTGGTTGTGCTTGGGCTGGGGAATGAATAAGGATAAGGGTGTTTGTGGATAGTATCCAAATTGCCTTTTTGTGCTTGAGAAACTAGTTTGCAAAGCTTGCCCATTCTCAATCATCCTTAACAGAAATATCCCCTTCCCTTTCCCTTCTCCAGTACAGCTCTGTCATGTTGTCATCGAACCTTCTCAACCTAAACATACAGGCATGTTGCATTCCACCGTATCTGCACAAATCAATTAGCAAAGGCATATTCAAAGTCTTCTAACATGGTGACGATTACTCATCGGCGAGTTGATCTCATTAAACGATCCAGATCGTACTCTCGACCAGGATGGTTTCCTGAATCATACGCATCTCGCTCTTCTTCATTATCAAATACCCTAAAATTATGCACCTCACTCTCCCAAAATCCGGTGTTTTTGATGCTCCATCCATATTGTTGCAGCTTCTTCAAGATGCCATCACTCTTTTCCGTATTGCACGATGATTCTCGATACACGTTAAAATTGACAATAACTTCTGTCAGTGATGTGATCGTCTTAACATGTAGGTTGAGTGAATCGAGTGTATGGGTCACGAAAGCGGGTTACTCTTTTTTGGACTCCAAGATATAGAGCATCGTGTTTTCCGGGTCACATTCTACCTGTAGAATGGCATGACTCATACCAAACTTACGAATGAGCTCAAGTTTATCAGACAAGCCCCCAAGCCCAAACAATGGAATGTATATGTAGCGAATCAAAGTTGCTGATTCAACTCCGATTTGACGAATGAATAGAGCGAAGTGTGGAGTCGGGTAGATTGAGGCGAATAATTCAGAAATCACAAAGCGGTTGTTGGAATAGAGAAGTAGGGTAGCTTCCTCGTGTATTTGTTTGCTGGCTTGGAGGATTCCCGGGGAAATACCACTTTTCTCACGGCATTGTTTTGGGATTGACGAGGTCTCAATAGTCGGTGGTTGGTAGTTGGAACAGGTACATGGGGTATGACGGGAGTATACTGAACGAGTGGTTCTGAGTAGATCTGGAGTCGGATCTCTTGAGGGGGTGTGAAAAAACTCATTGTTGTGATTTATAGCTTTCCTTGATTGAACCCAAAAAATAGGAGCTTGGGTCGGGGGTGATGCCGCTTTTATGGTGGTACAAGTATTAGAGGCCAGCAACTGGAATCCTCTGGAAGTTCAGTGGTGCGTAACCCAGATTGCTCGATTCGATAGTTCCAATCCAGTCCTGATGGTTCTTGGATGGGCATTTCCACAATCCAATTGAGCCATCCATACCCTCCCATCCTTCCCTACAAGATACTCGTCTATTCCAAAGACCGTACTCTTTAGATTCTTCTCTACGCACTTGAAACTTCACCAGAACCCTTTTCAAAGACGGCATCTCCTTGATGTGTATATGCAGTAGGTCAGTCAAGAAGCTGCCCCACACCCCCATTATCCCCAAGATTCTCCTCCTCCATTGGTGTTCCAAAGCGTGGGGTGCGATCCCGTTCAAAGTGTAGCTCAAGACTCGTGACAGCCGTGCAGAGTCTCCGTAAGAGTTTTAAATTGCTACGAGGATGCTCCGGCCGCTTGATAGTGCCGCAGTTCCGGAATTCTTGTTCGTCATTTATATCAGGGAAGGAATTGCAGGCGTTGCCAACAAGGGCTGCCTTTTCGTGACCGATTTGGTAAAGGAATGGACCGACAACTCCAGGGATGACAAAGCTGTTTCTAGAGTAGAAGATGGGTGCGTTTCGCTGTGAATTTGTTTGTTGAGGCGGGGGAGTACTGGGCATAGATTGTAGGATGGTGGCAACGGTAGGGTGCTTGATGGGAAGACGATGGGAGCGGGCTTGATGAGTAATTGTAGGTAGATTTGAAGTCGGAGCTCTTGGGGGATTGTTAAAAAAATAGATTGCTGCATAGGTAGTTTATGGAGCTCACAAGCAGTGATGACTGAGCGGGGTCTTTGTTACTCGTTCTACCTATTGAAGAAAGTACAAATGGGTGGCTACCCCGCAGCTATGGTGGCACCGCATTCTGTAACCACATGCAGAAATGTGTAACTTTAGGGTGAGCGCTTGATATGAACGAAGCACTTATGTACAGCGGTGAATAATAGTGCCAGTCGCTCTCCCAGCAAGGAACATTTCTCATACTTCCATACTCCTTTTCCTGCTTCTCTCTTTCTCGTTCCTCTTCCCGTCCCAGTGACACTTTTCCTTATCCTATGCATTGTCGTCTTCTTCATTATCAATTTCCTTTTCGTCGTCCCCAGCACGCTCCGATTTCGTGATCCGGACAACCCATCCATATTCTTGCATCTTCTTCATAAGCTCGTGCTCATCATCATGAATTATCTCCTCGTCTACATTGTTGTCGACTTGGTAATTGACAATGATAGCTTCCAGCGAGGGGATTGCTTTGAAATGCGCGTCGAGTAACCGTAGTGTCTGTGCTATGGCGTCCTCCCTCTCCATGAAAGACAACCTAAATTCCTCGAATCTCTCATCAAAATCCCGCGCGGCATGTAAAAAATGTGAGTTTTGGAGATCCAGCTCGAGAGTGGTGATACCCGTGCAGAGATCCCGCATGTGTTCGAAGCTTTCCTCTTCGCAAAGTTTGCTATCCATTTTTTCGAAACGCCAAGCCATACTAGGCAAGATTATACGGATGTGGTGAATCAAGGCAGCTGCTTCGTGCCTGATCTGGGTAAGGAAGGGGGAAATGTGAATATGTGGAATTCCTGGAATTTGGTATTCTTTCCAAAGGTTGAACCAAAAGGTGGGAAATTGCAAGGTATTCCAAGAATACAGAATTGATATGGCTTCGTTGTATATCTGCTTGTTGACTTGTAGCAGTGCCGGACAAAGACCGCTTCCACTGGACCGAAGTGGCAGTGGGAGATCAGGGGCTTCGAGTTCTTCGAAGATGAAGTCGGGATCTGATATGGCGTGACATTCGATGAATTTGATGGGATCTGGTTGGTAAAGTAGTTCCGAATAGATCAGAATGCGGAGCTCTTGAGGAAGTTGAAGGAAATTCATCGTTGTCGTTGGTGGTCCCCAAAATTAGGGGAGCCCGGTAGAAAGGTCGATAGAATTGAGAGCAAAAGACTGTAGCATGAGCTTAAATGGACCGCTAGCGAACACTAACGTTACACGGGCTTGACTATGCCATTTTTGGACTAGGATCCCTCGCCCTCGGGCCTGTTTGGCTCGCATATATTAGTCTTGTGTGCACCACCAAAAATAATAAGGTAATAATTAATATATGTATACATATCATGATATACACGAACGTTTGGCTAGTATATAGCTCGTATATCCTTTAAATATGTATATGAGGATGTGCACTACTAAAATTACTCTTTTGACCTCTTGACCTTTAACTTTTATGTACATGCATATATTCCTAGATCTCCACCACCACTAGTACTAGTACGGCTCCACTATGAATACGCTACTCCATTAACGTGTAATGATTAGAGCAGAGTTAGGATAATATAGGCCTTTTATCTTATAATGTAATAGTAAAGTGCTAAAACCAACGATAGTTATACTAAATATTAGTATAATATGTGCACTAAGATTTGCACTAAATATGTGTAAGGGAGCCAAATAGTAATCACTAATTATTAATTAAAAGTGGACTCTGTACTCGTGCACAAATCTCATATATCTAAATTAAATTATATGCGAGCCAAACAGGCCCTTAGTCTAGTATGCTTGAGATGATACTCATGTCGACCTCTCTGCCAATTCTACAGACGCTATTCCACATCATACACATCCATTACCCCATCGAATTCGACTGGCTCTTCATAGAACCTCTACATATACTCATCCTAATTCCTTCAAATGCTCTTCAACGGCGGATTTTTCGTGAGCTGAGAAAACCACCCACATTTCCTCATACTCTTCATGGGAGCGTTACAAAAACGAATCTTTTCCTCATCCTACAAGTGGAAATCAAAAATAACATCTTTTAACGAAGGCATTCCCTTGAATGTGCGTCGAGGTGAGTAAGCGTCCGTGAGACGAGATCTCCACTAGCGAAATTTTCTTCCCTCGAACCCTTCGCAAAACATATTGAATGATCTGGTGAAATGAATGAATGAATAGCTTGAGGGTCTTGTTGCTCGTACAGGTCTTCCCAATTAGATCCAAGGCCTATCGTGCCGTGCTTTGTGAAGCTTGACGAGACTATGCTGCCATAAATCTACCAAAGATGGAAATTCTATGCTCAAGTAGCGAGTGGTGGCTGCAGATTTGGCTCCTATTTGAAGAAGGAATGGTGCCGGATGAGAATGTGGTATAGTCGTCTGAAAAATGAAAGTGGTTGGCCGAGTAGAGAATTAGGGTACTTTCTTCTTGTAATTGCTTATTGACTCGCAGCAGTGCCGTACAAAAGCTATCTATACGATGACGCAGGTGGAATTGCGCATTTGGGAAGTGTACTTCGATTGTGGTGGGATTTCGTTGAATGAGGAGTTCCGAGACGATCTGGAAACGAACCTCCGTGGGAAGTGTGAGGAGATGCATTGTGGTAGTTTATGATTGTTGAGACTGCTAGGTAATGATGGAAGTTTAGTTACCCCGCATTTTATGGTGGTAAGAACCCACTTGAATGTAGCAAGCACGGCAACTGGAATTCGAAGTCCAGTGGAATAAATGAGACGGTTCTATTTCGAATCCAATTCATTCGGAGGGTGGGCAAGAAAATGGGTTTGAATGTGCTTTCGGGATGAGCTAACGTGGTTACGTATATGACTAAATTGGCCCCTCTCCCACCTATAAATATGTAAGTACTTTTGCCCACCCTAATGCACGCAATACTGCCGCTTCTTCTTACCTTCTTCCACAAAGGATAGTACATACTAGTAGACGATACCCACGAGGCAATATGACGAATTGAGGAGCGAAGTCAAGGAAAAAGCAAAGTAGGAAGGCTTGATATTTCTGACACCAGGTTTCAAGGGTTATAACTAGCCATCTCCCTACACTCCCATCGCGGAACTTCATTCTCTTCGTCAAAAAACTTCCAGGTCGTCTTCCCTGCTTCAATCGTCTTGCTCCTTAACATCTTCTCTTCATACTCAGCTCGACTTTTGATGTTGTAGTGATGCAAAGTGAGCCGTTGTCGAGTGGGTGGCCACCTCCAAGGCGAAGGATAAGGAAATTGACCAAGCCCAGTCGTCCATTCTCTTCCATCCTCTCCAACCGCGATGCTGTCATTATTCATGACAAAAGTATGCGGGTGATCCGGCTGGGATCCAACGTATCGGTCGGTACGCACAATCGACTTTACATGTCGATTCCTCGATTGTTCTCCATTGGATGCGGGATCATCGTCGATGCATGAGGTGTATCCTTTTCGAATGGAGGGTTGTCGCACCTCTCTGTTGTTGGAATTGTGAACTTGCCAGTTGATGCCCAGCTGTCCAACCCGGGGGTCGAGTGACAGATCTTTCAAAATGGAGACGAATGTTTCGTTGCGGCGCACAACCTCCAAGTACTCATCGCAATCAAAATGACCCATCCATGTGTGTCTGTCCCCGTAGAGGCGGTGACATTCTTCGTTTAGAAAAAGCTGATTGTTGTGTTCGTGTCGTTGCTCTTTGTTGTAGTAGGTAAATGTGATATGCTCCTTCGATATGGGGTAATTATACGAAGATAGAGGAGGGTCGCTGCCATCATCCATGATATAAAATCGTCGTATTCCAACATGGTAATAATAGTGCGTGAAGAGTTCCGGCAAATTGAGAGATTCGTTTTTGGCCGTGAAACAAAGAGCGACATATTCTTCATCATCCCCAGCGATGGACGGAGAGGGCGAGGAAGACGAAGAGAAGAACCCCGAACTCGAATGAGAACCCGATACATTGGCGACACCCTTATCATTATGGTCGTCCAAGAAATTGAAAGTCAGCCATGCGACAGAAATGAGCCCCAAAACCAGCACTATCCGAACATGCAAACGAGAGAATGAAGCAATCATAATACGCAAATAATACATGAAGAGAAAAAGAATGACGTTGGTCTGAGAGAGTGAGCAGCTAGCATCAAGGTACTTAATATCGCAGGCCCCCTAACGGTGCTGAAGAAAAAAAATAGAGGGGCGACAGCGATAGGACCCTATCAAAACAAGGTAAGCAAGCCTTGGAGTAATTTGGGGTGCCGGCTTGCCGGGTCGATCCGACAGGGCTTATGCTCCATGCACTCGTAAGACTTATACGAGAAAAGGATCAGGTAATCATGGACTTCTGGTTATTAATTTTCGTTTAATTCTAATGTACTACAAGGCATTTGAAAATGCTTTTGAATTGTTCTTCTGTACAAGTAGCAGACGCCCCCACCACCCCTAAGCACAGCTGAGGGCATTAGGGAAAATAGTAAAGTTTTCAACAAGCTGAACCATATGGAGAATGAATAATCGATCTTTGTTGATTTCTTTTATTCTTGAATAGCTGCTCTACCAGAGCTGTTTTTTTCCTTCCCGGCACACCAACGTAATCCAATTGCCAACAATATTTAAATTGAAGTTTGTACAAGTCCGGGTCACTTCATAGTTTAGCATTATTAACACATGATATAAAAAAACAGCAGCTCGTGAGAGTTGTATTCCGCCGTAAAGTGACCAAATCAGCACAATTAGACAAGAAGGTCAGAGTAAGTAATTTATCAGCAAATAGCAGTAAGGACAGAGAGCCAAGTCATTGCAATCTCGGCATTTGTATCTATCATCACCGTAAAGGAACTATGGCTTTTGTTAGTGGGTGGTTTCTTTTTCTTTTGAGGATTTTTTTTACATCTCTATGGCACCCATCCGATACCCAATCCCAACGAAGACGCTCTTATGTTTGGGAATCGCACTGACTTGGCGCTCCAGACTCTCTTCGGTGGCGGTTTAATTGTTCTGAACTTGTCCCTTTGAAAGCCAAACTTCTTCCAAATCCTCGGGAATCTCACTAACAAAGACTAGCATGGTTTGGCGCACCATACCCGTGGAATTCGGCTCACGTGCATGGGTGGTTCAGCGTCGGACTCTTTGCCCTTTTTGTTTTTGTAATTTGGGGTAAATGACAACCACCTCTCGTCCTAATACTTGGTTCTGACATCGAAAATAGAGGTTTTCGCACCAACTTGGCGGCTGAAGAAACCGCGCATCCCAATGAAGCTCCTCAAAACCAGAAACTATGTGGTATCCGTTGTCATTGCATCAATCTCAACCATGCTTCTCCTTTCCCTCCAGGTATTGTGGCCACAGATGGAAAATAATCTATACACGTCCAACGATATTTCAATTGGCTGGAAATCCGTATGATTCCTCTTGTTTCATGCGTAGAACAATGCTAATGAATTATATTAGTGTACCGTGGGCACAGGTTTGGTTTTAGGTGAGTTCCTTGGAGGTTGTTTCATCAAAGTTGTTGGGCATGCTCGTTGGCAGCTTGTTGTTGGCGCTGTGTTGATGACTTGTTTTTTTGGTGGTCTATCAGCTTCCAATCAGTTTAACGAGAAACTTAGCTTAGCTGTAAGTCCTTCCACCTTTCAACCCAACACACTTGCTAAAATTTACCGCTCACATTTCTCACTGGGATCTCCGTCGGTTATCTTGGGTTGGTAACGATCATCATGGCTACCCTCATTTGTGAGCCTACAGATATTGGGTTGGCATCTGGGTTTCTAGCTTCTATTCGCGCTATCGCAGGGACCATTGCAAGTATGGTTTTGTCTCTCCTCCCGCGTTTTCCACTTGCTAACCACGCCGACGGCATCAATTTATGTTTCCATATACGTCAATCGAGCAAGCAAGACTCTCCCTCTCAACGTAACCCTCGCAGCTCTCACGGTAGGTCTTCGGCCGACTTCGCTACCGTCCCTTTTCTCCCAACTGAGTCTGGCCGCATCTGGAAAAACTCCAAATTTTTCGAAAATCCTGGGTATCAACTCCATGATCTTATCATCTGTCTTCAATGCCGTAAAGATAGCCAACGCAGAAGCATACCAGACCGCCTTTCTTACCGCCGTCACTTTCGGGGTGCTTTCAATCGTTGCAGCGTTCTTTTCCAAGAACGTTGATGAGAAGATGACGAACGAAGTTGCACGCAGGCTTCGAACAGCTAGATAATCGCCACTCGCCATGGTTTTTAAGTCTGCGGACGTGGAACTGAACACGATTTTGCTAGAGGAGCCTATGTCTCGTGGTACGGTCTCTCAAGTAGCTTTCTAGAGAGAGAATGAGTTGACTTGACAGCTGTTACTCCTAGCTATAATACAAATCTTGGCTCGAGTCTCCTTGTTTCTCCTGAATATCAATTGGATACACTAGAAGATAAAATATAACTTCCCAAATTTGAACAGTCTCCTATGATCGGACTACCAAGATGGTCCTCGCCACTTGACGAGAAGTCCTAAAACTTGACATAAAAACCTACATGGTGGCGGCATACCTATACTGTAAGAAAGGTTGCTAGCCAAATTCGTGAGTTGTCATAAGATGCATATGTTACACCCGGCTTTCTTCTATCAACAAGGGTTTTAAATACTAGGCGACGGAGAATTTCGGCCGAACCCAGCCTTCCATTCTACCACAAATGAGCTTTATGGAGAGACATTGCTTGTTTATGTGCGTCTCGCGAGAGTATGAGGGATGTGAAAGAGGCGCAGTGGGATAAAACTAAATACAAATACAACCCCCCCCCAGGCCCACCCTCTAAGCGAATCCGGCATCAGATCGTTTTGAAAATCTTTGGAGAACATAGAAATAAAAGTATCCCACCTAGGCCCGTAGAAAAAGCAGAAATGGAGAAACTTTTGCACCTGAATTGCAGACCTCTCTGTTGATGAGAGTCTCCGTAAACTCAACCCCTTCAATTTATCATATTCCGCCCCATCTTTCATTCCATTTTCAGAAAAAGAATCCATAAAAGAATGTATACAAAACGCTCACATAATAAGGTAGCATCGAAACCCCACCAGCGCCAAACATAAAACCATATCAAGACACCTTTCCCAAAAAGACACCCCCCTCCCAACTTAATTGTTTCCAACCCAACCCTGCCCCCATGCCTTTTTCCGGTAGTGCCTCTGTCCTGTATCTGTCGTGATTCATGGTTCAGTGTGGTAATATACAGGAAGCTAGCGATATAAATCATTGCTTCTTCAATCTCATCCTTCTCCTCATTTTTCTTTGAAAAAGGATATCTTATCCCCAACTCATTTCTAGATATCTATCAGCATGAGGGAGGTTTCGAAAGAAGAAAGAGATGAGAGCAACTAACCGGCATAAACAGGAGCCTGCCACGGTTTGGCTTTTGGTTTCATCTTGCCACCCCCATTCCCACTGCCCGATCGACTTTTTCCTTCACTGCTTTTGCTCGTCCGAGTATTGATACTCATGCGATCGCCTTCTGTATTCCTCCCCCTCGACAAGGGAGGCGCATTTTGTACCGATATCCTCTCCGTGACTGGCGTAGGAGGGACCCCATATATAACCGTGGTGGTGGGCTCGATAGTCCCACTTAAAGTTCGAACAGGTGCGACCGATGCACACGCTGCCGCCGCAGCTCGCTGAGAAGCGAGGCGTGCCTCATCGAAATCGAAATCCCACTCACTTTGCTCTTGTTTTCGCGTCTCGCAATGAATCCTTGCCCCGGCAGGCCCCGACGCCTGCTGTCCAAGACCGCTGTTCTCAGAAAGTATCGCGTACAGACGTTCCTGGACCTCCTGTGCTGTCGGACGATCATCTGGGTTGATTGAAAGCATTCCGTCAACCAAGACTAGAATGTGATTGACACCTCTGAATAACTTATCCTCCTTCTTAGACGCATCCTTTGCTAACGTATTCATCCAACTCTCGACCTGGCCCAGATTCTTGTGGAACGATGAATCAGGAATTCCTCCCCCGCGACCGGGAGTTTTATTCTTCGAGGCGCGGTGGGATGCGAAATTCCGGGACGCCCTTTTGAGCAAGCAAGTGAGAATTTCAAGAAAAATGGCACCCAAAGAGAATACATCTGCTTTTTGTGGATCGTATATGCTTTCTGAAGATCTCGACGAAGTCTTGGTAGGGGAACTTGGTGGATTTGAACCCGTCGACGACGTTCGTATTGATACCGTGTCGGAAAATGTAGCTGTCTGGATTGTCGTTGGAGAAACTGGGGTCTGACTGGGCCCAGTAGAGCGCCGAGCAACAGTTCCTCTTGTGGTGGATCGTGTGAGCGGAGAAATGACAGGCGCGGGCTTTTCATGTCGTGAAGCGATCTCTGGGGCGGAATAGTCGTATGTTTCCTTGTCGAACCCAGCTTTTTGGCCTCCAAATTGTGTTGACATGAATACACTGCAATCACTGAGAAATATGTGATTATCAATATCCAACATGACATTCGATGGCTTGATGTTTCGATGTGATGATCCTTTGCTATGGAAAAATGCCAGTGCATCGGCTAGACAATGAAGCCAATTCATCAGAAGGACGCGACGGTCCTGTTTAGCGAGAATTTTGTACGATTGAGGCGATGTTGTGAGAAAAGACTTTAGAGAACTATCTTTGGCCGGCGTAAGTAGAAGATAGCCATTGTCTTGGTGAGTGTAAGATGCCCAGAGAGATGTCAGGTGATCATGTTCGATATTCTTCATAGATTCGACCCCAGAAAGGAATTCTTCCTTGGGCATCCTGCCAGGCGTCGTTCCTAGGGGTATCCGTCTTCGAATGAAAATACTATCCGGTCGTCCAGGAAGATGGACTTTATCGACATTACTCTGTGTGAGTCCTGTAACAGCACCTGCAGGTCGCTTCTCTGCCAATTCCAACGGGACGACTTCTTCATGGTCATACACAAGCTGCTCGCCCTTTTGCAAATCCCTCAGTAAGTAACTGAATTGTCGTTGAAAGAAGCGCTTTTCAATTCTTTCGTCCCGATCGTAGGTTAACTTGAGCCGCTCGACTTGGTCCAGGGGAACTGGTAAATCATCGTCATCCCAAGAATCATCAATGACACCAAAAATCTGATCTGGCACGCCTAGATCCACCAAGATTAGGAATATCCTTTTGGCCTTCTGTTCAATCCATTCCATGTACGTGTCGTCCGTCAGACCGTCGCCAAAGCCAAGGGGTTCATCTAGTCGTAATTGTTCGTCGGGTCGTAGATTCGCCATGACGAATTGGCGGGTGACTGTCGCTTCGATCTGTTCCTCATCCCACCACATCGCGGGCGATTCTGCCAAAATTCCATTGGTATTCCGGGTTGAGCCAGGCCCAGCGAACGACGCATATATATGAGAGTTTGAGGCAACCTGTTGGTGTCGGCTCACAACTAGGGACGTTCGGCGAAAGTCCATCATGCTGGGAGATCGCCGGGCGCTCACTGGTCAGAAACTGGGCGTCGATGGGTTGTTGATTGGGTGCTTCACACTCAAAGATAAGCGCCACCCACCCACGGGTTGAAGTGGAGGGCCAACTTGCGTGGGATGAGTTATTATTGAAGTGGAACTGGCCAGGCTAGCAATATTGGAGGGGAGAGGGGTTTGATCTTCTTCTAGATTCGGGGGAAAAGCGCAGTCAGTTCCTCTCCTACTCTTTCGCCAGAAACTCGGACAACGACCTGGTCGGGACAAGACTTAGTCTCGAGTTGGACACCACAATTGCGTTCAAAGGCGAAATGCAGCGTGCTTTTGCATGGGTTATTGCGATGCGAACCTCCCGCGGTGACTCTGGGGAAGATCCGGAGAGAATCTTAGTATCTTGGGGAAGGCGGGCTTGTGCCCATGTGGCTGGCTGCAACTGAATGGCACTGGGACAAAAAAGCTAGCAGCTCCTTTATCGTCATCCCTGCAATCTAAGGGGTGATGCTGGCCCGCGGGATGTTTATCGTGGATAGTTTACAATGAAGGCTGACAGATGCATAATTTGGGAAACATGGCTCTCCCCATTCTCCTGGGAATCTTGGGAATCTTGGGAATCTTGGGAATCTTGGGAATCTTGGGACCCAGGGATTCTCAGATCCCAAATTCTTGTCGGGTCTGGCGCCGGAGTGTTTTGGATGTAGAATCGCAAAAAAGCCCCTGGAAGGCATGACTGCAAAAAATTGTATGAGCTGCTTCTAGCCTCTTGGTGTTCTTCATGACAGCAAGCTAGCGAGGAGATTGATTGCGCCCATCAACTAATTCGTCGGGCGGTGCGATTGCCACGAGGTCTTCCTGCCGCTTTCCACATGAAGTGGGCACCTTATGGTCCAAGTGGAATGTCGGGGTTCTCGTTGTTCTGCATCTCCAATGTCGTGGCAACCTCGTTGCAGTTGCTTTTGTGCTTTGACAATAATGGAACAATTCTCCGCCTGTCATTCAATAGCTTGGTTGTACGGAGGTACTTTGAAGGATGTGTAACAAGACTTTTCCATGTAATAATAGTACCCCGCGGATAAATTACCCCAATCAGGACATGGGCGACTATCTTCAAGCCAGTGGTGATGTTTCATACGGAGGTAGCTGGAGATGAACCCAGCCTGTTCCCTTCTCAACTTTGAAGTTCCTCGCAGTAGAGATCATCACTCCGGAAGTAGAGAAAGTAAATATAGATAAGGCTTTAAAGCTGGTGGATTACCCCAGATGACCTTGATCTGAAAATGTTCTGAGCTTGAGAAATAGACAAAATCGGGTAGGAAAGACTACGAACGCTGCCCGTGATCCGGAATATGTTTGTGTACAGCCGAACATTTGAAGCAGACGAACCCGATCGCCAAAGCAGAGACGGTCTGGGACCCAAACAGGGCCGATACGCGACGCTTCTGTGAATTGAAGGAAATGAAGTTGGATCCCGTGGCCTTGTGGAACGGTTCGTATGATCATTGCTGCTTGCAACTGTTGCACATTGCCCCTCATGCGGCCATCTCGGCTATCGATGTGGCAGCCTCGACCATGTTAATATTGTACGTGCATTCTTGAGCTCGCTGACCACGGAGCTTGCAATGCTCGGCTGATATAAAGTGAGGGATAACAAATCCATATACTTCTGAAGCAAAACGAGACCAAGAGATAAGAAACGAAGGCAGTCAACCGCATGTGTGAAGGCATAGGAGTTGAACTCGAGTCTGATGACAGGAAGAAGAGGAGCAGAATGACATCGCGATCCGACGCATGGTAGGAACGCAGCCTCCCGTTGCCAAGGGGGGTTTGAAGAAGGATAAACAAATGATTATCGATATTCAGACATGAGGTCAGGGACTCAGGGAGCCTAAGAGCGCACAGATATGCAGATGCGGACCGGCGGGTCTGTACACATGTTCGGGTTCGTGGTCCGTATGCTCAAGTTGTGTTACTCGAACAATTTCCAAGTGACAGGTCGGGGATGGCTAGCGAGAGAAAGGGGGAGAGATCAGATAGTAGAGAAGGGATGGGAAGAGATGAGGAGGGCTGAGCAGAGACTGCAGCACGCCGTTGTGCCGTCGGATTGATTGCCGTGACGCTGTCACCACATGCCGAGTTTTGGAGAGGATAAAGGATGTGGACGATCCAGACTTGGCTCTTGCAGAATCGTGGAATTTCTGTGTATCATCGACTCAGGTTTCGCGTCCCATCTCATTGCAACGTAACACATTGAAGTGGTGTCGATTTTGAGTTTATTTCCATCGTGACATTTTGCCTCAAGCGAAATATCCTTGCGGCTCGATGAAGAAAAGGTTTAGTGGACAGCGAGGTGGTCCTAGAACCTTAGGTGACGATCATGTGACATGTCGGGTCGTCACGATTTTAACGACACACCCGGCGAATCACTGCACTACTCTCCTATCTTCCTACCCCTAGTGTACTTCTTGATTGAGGGTTTGGCCCTTGGAAAAATCTTTATTTTGCCTTCCTGCTCCAAAGGATGCGTAATCATCATTGGAAAGCTTCGTTTTTCTCCGTATCCATATCTCTTCTTCCTGCAACTGGCTGGTAGGCCACGCACACAATCTCCAGCAATCATGAGATTGTCAGATAACCACTGCGGCACAGTTCAGAAACATCAAATTTTAGGACAAAGTTGCGGGGCGCTTGATATCGTACGGTACGGGCCAGATACCAGCGGGGGATTTCTTATCTGGCATGACATTTGCTTTCATTCAACCAAAATCAACTCGATCGAAGATTCGAATCCTTCAGAAAAGTAATATTCCTGTCTTTGGTGCTTTACACCCCCAAGGGGCTCCTGCCCTCATGTTTCAGACCGTTGTTTTGTTTTCCCCAGCCCTTGCGTGGGGGGTATCCAAGGGGTATCCTATCACCCAATAGCTTTCGCCAAAGCCACATCCCATTTCCAAAGTTGTGGCGTATTTACGCGCCAATGATGCGGGAATGATGAGCTTTCTGATTGGGCATTTGGAATGTCGCAAAAGCTGCAAAGATAGGCGTTTTCTTCACACATGTGAATTATAGCATTCATTTCACAGTCAAGTGGCTCGTGTGTTTGGAAACATGTTCAAGGATTACTTTGTTACAAGATATTTTTGCTTTGCTTTTACGGTCAGCACTAGTATGCCCTGGCTAAAAGGATAATACCTCGCGACTTGCAACGAAAAAATCCTTAGGCGCCCTGCCTGTTGAAGCTGCTGAGCCGCTGGATAAAATGCTCTGGAAATCGCGACTTGCAACAAATGTTTGAATGACTACGTAAGACTGACCGATGGAGTCATCTTTCGAAGATGGCTAAATTGCATGGACAATTGTCAGCATCTAAGCATTTAGATCAGCAAGCGAGATGGCGGAGGGTTGTCAGCAGTGAGTCAGTCATTCAAGGATCACACAAATGGAATGGAAAGGTGCTTTTCAATGACTGTTTCACCGACAAAATTGAAAATCCGGGTCCAGGTGGTTGAATGGAAGCATGGTTTCTAACACATTAGAGTATTACTATCACTGATGAGAAACCCAAAAGGTGGAATCTAAATACTTGACGTAAATGACCCGTTGGGGTTTCCCCCCGGTCAAGAAACCCAATCTAAACTGGGTTTCTTCTCAATATCTCTCTCTAAATTCAGAGCCCTACAAATCAATATTTTGGGAGCTGGAATACCCTCTCCAAAAGTCACTTGAGTGGCAGAGGTGTTTAAGAATACCTTTTACTTCACAAGTAGTAACAATTGTCCAGTTGAAGTAGGAGAATTCAATACCGGGAATAGCGACTTTCAATTGAGTTATACGGAGTGGTCTCTGGTTTGCGAATATTCAGAGGAATTCAAGACTTAGTTTCTTGACTCTGTCAAAAAGTCTCGGATAGTTCTAATTATTCAAGCGACCCAAACAACGAGAAAGAGATCGTTTGCAGTGTAGTTACGGAGAACTGCGCAATTCTCTTGCGATACAGGTTTTCGCAAATCACACGAAACAATAAAAGGACAAGGCTAGCTCTCGAAAAGCATGATATTTCGAGAGATGAGTCGGCAACCTTCATACTCAGAGCTGGGGTGTTTTGACATCCTATAATAGCTACCGGAGAGAGAGCAATGTACGTCTTGTTTTACGTGGTTTTCTCTTAGTTGCACTGCACCTAAATAAAAGGGTCGATTTCTCTCACTATATCAACTTCAGATTTCAGTTCATTGAAATCCCATGAGTTATGATCCGTGATACAAGACGACATGACTGGAAAACTCCAACTGGAAAACTCCAACTGGAAAACTACAACTGCCCAATGGACATCACTTGTCCTCGTGTATTGTGCCCTTGAAAGACGAAGTTATAACCGAGATGTAAGTAATTGGATATCAAGACCATAAAGTGTTTCAAGTCTCCAGAACTGACGCTCTTCCAAGAGAATTTATTTATTAATCACAGAACGGAACAGCCAAAACAACCTCTTCACCTATGCCTAGCTTCTTTCCAACAAAGAGCCATTGATTCTCACTCAAAAAGAATACAACATGGCTTACCTCGCAATTTACATCATAGATAAGGTGTATGGAAGCCGATCAACCTACAACAGAAGAACCTGAGGACGGCAGTTCCGATTTCCCTACTACCACAACTACTTTCCTTACAGGCTACTGAAGTTTCTCTAGCCCTCGCTTCCTCTTGCTTCTTGAACCAGAATAGTTCCTAGAAAAATAGGGTGCGAAATACAACAGAGAAGTGTGGAAATGAAAACCCGCTTCGCCCCACGAAGAATCATCCAACAAGATACGCGATAGTTTAAAAAACTCCACGACCATAACAGAGCGAATGAAACCGCCAAACCGTGTTCACAACCCGAAACTCCGATTCCAATCAAGAGGAACCCTGTAAAACAGAAAAAACATCGAAAAATCAAACGACAAAAGAAGAAAAAGTACCCCGAAGCCCAGGGCCTGCATAGCCTAGTAATTAATTTTCAATGCATCTCGTGATGAAAAAAAAATCATGTAAATTCTCAATCCTCATAATATCATCCATGCCAACCTTCCCTCTCCACCCACGCGTACCGTCCCCTCCCCAGTCCAAAAACCCAAGCTAATACCGATATCCAATCTGGGCAAATCCCCGTCTCCCAACAAAGTTTAATTAAAAGAATTGAAACCCCAAAATTTGAGATCCAGAACCCTTTGGGCCCTTGGGAGCCTTGGGGGAAGGGGAAAAAAAGGACAACCCCATCACACCTTTCTCTTGCCAAAACGCCAACGCTAAATGGAAGGAACATGTTTCCCCAGCAGCAAACAAAAGGGAGTCCAGAAAAGGACCAAACACCTAACACAAACCCCGTCCGAACTTTCCCCCCCCAAAACACACAAACGCGTTGAAGCAATCTCGCTCAGGCCTCAAGCCTCTTCGTGATCCCAAAGTCGTCAGTCGTCCTAAAAGCCCGCGGGTGGGTAAATCCCGATTTTCAATGGAGACTCTCGCATAATTCCACTAAGCGACCAGCCCCTCCCGATGAGCATCAATCCAAGCCTTCAAACTCTCGTTCATGAGATCAAGACACAATCTCGAAGCTATCTCTGCATTAGCCTCTCTCTACCCATACCAAGTTCCTCTTAGCCCGTCCCCTCCCCCCCCCCTTTTCAAAATCACAAAGGAAACGCAGAGGATCAAACTCACGAACAAGCACCTCGCTCTCCCCCTTATCCCTCGCCTCAACAGCAGCCTCCAGTCTGGCAGAATTATAACACCGATACTGCCTCTGCAACGCTACCATCCTCTCCCAACACTGCGCATCACTTTCTGCGGGGGAGAACATTTCTAGATGCGTTGCGGCGCCTAATTTGGGACTGGATGGTGCGGCGGGATAATGTGAGATGGGGCTGGTTTTTGAGATGGAGGTTGGATTTGGCGTGGAGCAACGAGAAGATCTGGAGGAGTTGCGGCGGGACAGGAGACGGTGGGGGGAGGTTGTTAGGAGGGAGGGGGGGAGTTTGAATGTATGCATTTTGCTTTGAATTTGGATTGGCAATGTGAGAAGATGGGAAGTGTGGTGTATAGTGTGTGATGTATAGTGTGTGATGTATAGTGTGTGATGTCTGGTGTGATGAGGATGTTGGATGAGGAATGGTTGTTGTGTTGTAGTAGAGTTTTCACACGTGAGTTGACAATTTCCGTTTGCGGTTGTGGTTTGATCTTTATGCTTGGGAATCTTCGGACGGAAAGAAAAATCTTTTGTTGGTTCCCGGGGAGTGGCTTGTAATATATATCCCAGACCGTAGACAGCGAACCATCAGCAGCGAAGCAAGAAATGCTTGCTTGCTTGACACATACAACACGCAAAAAAAAAGAGTGGGAGCGCAAGCAGGGAAGTGAGTCATGCGGTAAAAGGGGAAAACCCCTAGCATTATTAAAGGCAAAGACTCAGAGCAGGAAAGTAAAAAAATGGCAACGAGAGAACGACTAGGATGATGCAACTAAGTGTCGTGTGCTGCAAACGAGGGAGACATGGTGCTGCCCAAGCGACCAACGACCAACGACCAACGACCAGACGAGAAAAAAATAATCAAAAATCATCACACTTGTGTGGTAAGAGGGGGGGGGGTCCCCGACATTTCCGAAGATGATGCGGTAAGCCTGCGCACCTCTCAGCTAAGCAGGCACGCAGGCAGCCCGCCCTTTCTACTCCGTATATTCTCATTCGACTCCATCGCTCCAGTTTATGGTAAAAGGCTTGGTGTTGAGCTGCGCAATACGCGTCTCCCTCCCAGAAAGGGTTCAAGTCGTGTCCCCGAAGGCTTGAAGGCTGTGCGCATTCCAAATCTTAGTATGACCCAATATCAATAAACGATGATGATGATGCAAATCCTCACAGCCAAGTGCTCGAATGTGGAAAGCGTAGTGGCGGCAGCAGGGGAAACTGTGGGTTGGGTTGCATGTCCAAGTGCCGAGAGCGATGATGCGCGGGAGGGTTGTGTTGCACTGTGCTGTGCTGTGCTGTGCTGTGCTGTGCTGTGCTGTGCTGTGCTGTGCTGTGCTGTGCTGTGCTGTGCTGTAGGACAAGCAAGCATCTAGCTCTGCTCTGGCGAGAGGGGTTTGTCGAGATAGATCACGATCTTCGTGACGAAAAGGATGGTCTGAGATGTGTTGTCAGCCGACCTTCGCAGGTCGTTGAAACTGACTTCCGCGCGGGCCGCAAGACCAGTATATCGCCCGCTTGTTTCCTTATCAGGACCCCTTCAGATATCGGGAATTTGAACTGCAAATGTTTTGGAATTATGGCGCGGAACGTGAAACTTGCCGCCAGAGAAGCTTCAAGTGATCACCACAGCAACATAACATGGATGTATGAGAGAGAGAGAGAGAGAGAGAGTAGACTCAATATAATCCAACGAAATTCGAGGTAGGGCAAGCAAATGCAGGGTCCCTCCTGTGTGATCAGGCGGTATTCTTTTGTTGCGGCATCGGCTGGGTTTTTCTCGAGTTGTGAATGGTTACACGACTCGACCGCCTGCAAGAAGTCGGTAAAGAAGTCAAGTAGGTACCCCACCTTTGTTTTGGGAGACGGGGCCATGTACCAGAGCAAAATCGCCTTTTTCTCGCCAGAGTTTCCTCTACTCGTTTCTCTCCCCCCCTTTCCTATGGCTCCACATAGGGCCCTCTTGCATCCTTGGGCTTTTGTCCATATGTAATGTGGTAAGGCAAATAAGCGTGGATATTGGGATCTAACAACGATTTCCGAACGTCAATCAACATCACCTCGACCTCCTCGCTGGACCAGCCCATTCCTCGACAGAGGGGACCAAAGGCCATAGCTTGCAGACCATCTGTGATGCCGCTTCTAGCGTAGAGTCCAATCGTCTTCAATAATTTGTGCTTCGCCCACGGTCCGATGGGTATCTTCTTTACTTCGTGCCGTACGTTGACAAAGCCGTACAATGATAAGTTAGCCGCTTCATGCAACGATGCGTCTAGATTTACTCCGAGGTTATGTAACCCTTCTGTGACAACGCGAAAGTAATTCAACAGCGGATAGTCCTCGGGCATCGTGGTGTCATCGCAGTGTGGTAAGTGGTGCAATTCCTGGAACTCGACCCAGCCGCCTGGCTTTGTATGTCTAGTCAGAGAGGCAAGTCAGTTATCAAGCGGGCTTGCAGGTTGAAGAAAGCACGTACTGGTAAGCTTTTTTAATCAACTTGGAAAGTCTTTGATCGCGTGTCTGCCATGAACTAGATCATAGAAGTCGTCTTCCTTCAGCCATGTATCCTCAACATCATCCACCATAAAGCGAACATTTGGGGGCACCCATTCCGTCTGTATAGGACTCAAGTCAACCCCCAATATTTCAGCACTTGGATACTCATCTCCCATATCAATAACCCAAATTCCAGTACCCGTTCCCAAATCAATTATATTTTGTGGCTTCTCCCCAATAGGCGCAAAATGGAGTTTCCCTCCACAGAGATTGACAATCATGGAATGCTTCATGTCTTCTCGATCCTGCTCGCTATCATCATTCGGGAATACATAACGCCCTTCTCGATATTTGTGGTATCGCCGCCCGTTCTTGAAGGCATAATCGCGTACGCCAGACTCCAAAGACATAGAGTGCTGACTCGAATTATCGTCTTCGTATCCATCATCGAGTAGAGGATCGTCAGGCTCGATTCTTGATGCCGCCTGTGTCGCAACCTCCAAAGCTGCTGCCGCGTCGTGTTCAATTGGCGTATCGGAAGCGTGGGATCTGGCAGGGCTTGAACTATCTTTTGGCACAGTCATGGTGGGAGGCTGTGTGCTATTCGTGGCTGTGGTGCTTATATTAATTGTTACGTTGGAGGTAGGGTGGGTAATTTGGTCCCAGGAGCGAATGGCGGAGGACAGCTCCTGCAAGAGTGCGAGTTTCAGAGATTGATTGAAGCTCTAGAACATTGTGTATGTAGCAAGGGCTATACAAAATGACAGATGAAGCAGTAGGTAGAATGCAGCGCTTGCTGGAGTTCGCATGCTCTCGATGTCGGACCAACGTGGTTTTGACACTCTTGGAGGCTTTGAGAAATCCCGACGAGGCTCGCAACGTGAGCGAATCACGAAGGTTTCTGCGTCTGGGCCACTCGACCACCGAGAGAATAGCATCATTAGAGTATATGAGTTCAAAAAGAATGGCGGACGCGCAATGACAATCCGCAAAGGAATGAACCAAAATCGGGCTAAATTGCAAAAGTTCCAGGAGGACTTGGCTGGACCAAACCACGATGCCTCGGCTTGATACCTAGAAGTCCTCAGAAAACAAACGGAGAAGTAATTTAAAGTAAACATATCTTTTATACATCAATTCATGACATTTAAAGAATCAAAATAAAGGAAAAACCCGCTCCAAGTCAAGCTCCGGCCCAGCTACCATGCAAATCCAGTAATTTTACTCTTACATAAGCGCTTGCTAAGAGGCCTGTCACCCCCGCTCACTTTTTCTCATCGTCTTTCTTGTCTTTCTTACCTGAATCCTCTTCTTCTTCGTCACCCTTCTCCTCTTCTTCATCACTCTTTTCCTCTTCCTCTTTATTCTCTTCTTCTTCCTCGTCCTCTTCCATCATCTTCTGGCGTCTCTCTTTCTCTTCCTTCTCTAGAGCCACCCACTGAGCATCTCTGTCCTGCTTGACGTAGTCGACGGGACTCCTCAATTTCTCATGATCTGAATGAACAATTTGTCCTCTTCCAACCAGCGATACAATGATAGATGCGCCAACCAAGAATGTTAAAACAAATCGGTAGGTGGCATACCACTGTGGACACCATCCTCGAACTGTCGCGCGAGCATCCGCGAAGTACATGAAGGTAAAGGCCGAGAATTGGGTGATGAGGGCATATTCAACGGGCATCAAGATTGTTGGCCATGCCACTGCTGGTGCGACAACCCCGATCATGTATCTGCGGTAGCTGTGATAGCCACCATATCCTGCGTACTCCAACCCCCAGTGGATTGCTCCGAGAAAGGAGATAATCTGTGATGGAAAGGATGAGAAAAGTTTTCATTTTTGTCAAGCTTGGTCACTTACAACTGCACCGAATCCAATTTGGATTGGTGTTATAGTCGACAGGAGTTCGTGTGCCGTCTCTGGTGAGAAGAGGAAGGCTCTCCCAGTAGCATGGGCGTGGTTGATATCCCAGGCTAGGTAGACGGTGGAAAGAGAAGTCGCTACATATGGTAGAACGCCAGCGGCACCGATATACAACGACTCTCTAGGGACATCGGAAAGGGAGAAGGTGTCTCTGATGGTAACAAAATCCGATTTGATTCCTCCCATCATATCCTCGCCGCCTTTTGCTTCTGGGGTGCGACCCTCAAATACATGGCGAACACTGGATCCCATGGAAACATGGCTTGGATCAGCCTCAATTTTTTGTTCTCCGATACTCTTCTCTGCCTTCTCGTCGATTTTATCATATGGAGGTTGGGTGGCATATAGCAATGCTGGTATCTTGGGAAGGGGTGCAACTAGGCCATTGGGTCGTCTTTTGCTGAATTGGTGGAGGGATGAGGTATTGCGGAGAGCAATTGAAGCTGTACTGTAGGTCGTTCTCGAAGCCAAAGGCTTTGGAGAGCTCTTTAGCAGCGCTCGCGTTGCTGTGGTGCGAAACATGGTGTTTGCTGTTTATCGTTCGGAGGTTCGTCCTGGTAGAGGCGGAACTTCCCCGCAGTCGATGTTGACCACCGATATGGGACTCAATGATGCGAGGAGTTAGAGGAATGTTTGAAAAGAGAGAGGAGGTTGTTCAGCTTTCGAAAGAGAGTCAAAGATACTGTACAACGGTATATGTGAGGAGAGAGAAGTTGACTTTCATTTGTAACCCCTCTGGCAAAGAGCTTCACTTCGGTACAGGTACAGCTACACCTACACAACCCTCACACGGGCCAACTGGGGTGACGTAGCTCTCAACTCCACTGCCAAGTCCCAGCGAGATCTGCCCGGGCATTTCCAGGCATTTCCAGGCCAGGCTTGCACTTTTCGTTGGTAGCAGAGGATACAGTAAACAGTTACATCATTTTCTTTAGGATACTTGAAACGAAACCACTTTGCAAATCCTGTAAATCCTGTAAATCCTGTCGCAGGCTGGACGTTGCTGTGAATAATTTCAATCCTGTGGTCCGTCCGTAATTTCTTCCAAAGCACAGCCCATTTTTTCTATCTACAGAGCTACCCTGGTTCTATACATACAGAGGTACAGCAGCCCGACTGAGGTGTTGGCGGGGAATCTGCGACCAGCAAACAACTAACTGCTGCTACCACGCCACGCCACGCCACACCAAATCTGACGGACGACGACGACAGCATCACCACGAAACGAAGACGACGATACGACCGAAACGAATATCTACTTACCATGACTTGAAAGCCGATGAGCTGCACCACATAACCCCTTCCCTATAATCGAGTGCGCCCCGCCACTGCAAATGCAGACGACGACCCCTCCTCCACCAACAACCGAATAGTCCCAGTCAAATCCCCCTCCGGCAGCCAAGATGTTGGAAGGACTGGTATCCTCGTTGCTGAACCGCTTCTTGGGCATGTACATTCAGAATTTCGACCCAGGACAACTGAAGGTCGGAATATGGTCTGGCGATGTCAAGCTGCGCGATCTCGAGCTACGCAGAGAGGCTCTTGATCAACTGAAATTACCCATAAATGTTGTCGAAGGGCATTTGGGACAACTCACCCTCAAAATCCCATGGTCGAATCTGCGGGGCCAGCCTGTGCAGGTGGAAATCGAAGACGTCTTCCTACTAGCAGCACCGAAAGAAGATGCGGAATATGACGAGGAAGAAGAGGAGCGGAGGAGGCAGGCTGTCAAAATCGAAAAGCTGGACAGCGCAGAAATGCTAAAGGACCGAAACCAGGAAGGAATGAGCGAGGAAGAGCAGCAGAAGAACCAGAGCTTTACGGAAAGCCTGGTCACCAAAATCGTCGACAATCTACAAATCAAAGTCAAGAACATCCACGTCCGTTATGAAGATTCGATATCTGCCCCTGGGCATCCCTTCTCACTGGGTCTTACTCTCGAAGAGTTCAGCGCGATCAGTACCGATGGTGAATGGAAACCAACATACATCCAAGATTCCGCCGGTCCTACACACAAACTTGCGACGTTAGGTGCATTGGCTGTATACTGGAATACGGATACGTCATTGTTAGGAACGGGCAGAGAAGCAGAGGTCCCCGGCGTGGAAGTCGCGTCCCATGAGGAGATGCTGGAGAAATTCAAGGGGATGATTGTGAAAGGAGAAGACCCGGACACTGCAAATCATCAATTCATCCTGAAGCCAGTTAGTGGCTCGGCGAAGATAGCGATTGATAAATCGGGAAAAGTCGATCGACCACATATCAAAGCTGGTTTGTCGTTTGATGAAATTGGATTAGTCCTGGACGATGATCAATATCGGGACGCCCTGATGATGGTAGATTTATTCCATTATTTCATTCGCCATCAGGAATACAAAAAGCTTCAACCCAAGGGTGTATCACCGAAAGAAGACCCGAAAGCATGGCTCAAATTTGCTGGCGATGCCGTTTTGAGTAAAATCCACGAGCGAAACCGCCGCTGGTCATGGGGCTTCTTCAAAGAGAGACGCGATGATCGAATTCGATACATTGAGCTTTTCAAGAAAAAGAAGAAGCAGGCTGAGCAGCCACTTCCACCCGAGGAAGCAAAGGAACTGGAGGCCCTCGAATGGAAGCTTGATTACGAAGACATGCGATTTTGGCGGTCACTGGCCAGAAACCAACTCAAGAAGGAGAATGTGGGAGTGAAGAAAGCATCCGTTGCCAAACAAAAGCAGGGATGGGTTGCGTGGGCTTGGGGCTCGAAACCAGCAGAGGAAGAGGAAGATGCTGAGACCACAATGACAGAGGAGCAACGTAAGGAGTTGTACGATGCCATTGAGTGGGACGAGAAGACTGCTCTTGCGGAGGCCGTTGAATTGCCAAAGGAGACTGTTAAACTGCAAGTTAACGCGTCCCTTAATACCGGAAGTTTTACCCTCAAACGTGATCCCCATCAAAACGTTACCGAAGTTCTGAGCCTGTACTTTGATGGGTTTCAGGCCAAGTTCCTCCAACGACCAGATTCTCTCCTTGCCGATGTTAGTCTCGGCGGCTTAAGAGTTAATGATGGAACGACTCCTGACAGTCTCTTCACCCAAATCGTCCGTGTTAAGGATGCCCCAGATGCACCAATGAAACTCCAGATCGACGAGGATGGCGAGGTTGATGAAGAGACTGAAAACGATCCGTTCTTCAGCTTCCAGTTCGAGAAGAATCCTCTTGACGGCGCCAGTGACTTGGCTCTGACAGGAAAATTAAAGCCTTTAGAAATCATCTGGAATCCAAACTTCCTCATTGGGATTATCCAATTCTTCAAGCCTCCTGAGAGGCATATGGAATCAATTGGTGCCCTCATGGAAAGTGCCGGTACCACGGTTGAAGCCCTTCGTCAACAAACCAGAGCAGGTCTAGAATTTGCGCTCGAAGAGCACAAGACGCTTAATGCCAAGCTCGACCTTCAAGCGCCTCTCATCATCGTCCCAGAAAATATAACATCGAAGAAGACTACTTGCTTGATTCTTGATGCAGGTCATATCAGTGTGACCAGCCAACTTGTTGACAAGAACACGATGAAAGATGTCCAAGCCAAGCAAAGGCAATCGTACACTGAAGAAGATTACAAGCGCCTTGAATCCTTGATGTATGATAAATTTCTCGTAAAGTTGTCATCAACTCAACTCCTGATCGGCCCTTCTATCGAAGAGACGAAAGCCCAACTGGAAGACCGCGACGACTCGCAGGCAATGCATGTCGTCGAGAAGATCAACATTGATTTAACCGTTGAAACTTCCATCATCCCCAAAGCGCCCAATCTTACGAAAGTGCGATTGTCTGGCCATCTTCCTGTACTACACGCCTCGGTTTCTGACAAGAAGTACAAGAGCTTAATGCGGATTCTGGACGTTGCGATACCAAATTTGGATCAGGATTCCACCGACGAAAGAAAATCGAATGAGGAGACTGCTGTAGAATCTTCACGACCCAGAACGCAGAGCACAGTTTCAAAGAAGCCTAGCAAACTCCACGAGAGGTCACAATCAACGTCTTTTAGCTTCGCTACCCAAGAAGCGATAATTCTCGAAGACGATTCTGATGGGTCGGACGACGCAGAGTTTGAAGATGCAACTGATGAATCGGAGAGTGAGAAACTCAAAATTCAACAACGGAACTTCCAGCTCACCTTTGAGGTTGATCGTCTCCAGGGCTCGCTGTTCAGAAGCGACCCGGAAGGAAGGAAGCCGGACCAACTGCTTGCTGAACTGGTGGCCGAAAACTTCTCCCTTGATCTTGTCGTAAGGCCATTTGACCTGATCATAGAGACTTCCCTGGAGTCGTTGGTCTTGGACGACTACGTAGACAATCCGCCCGCAGAATTCAAGTCTATCTTGTCATCCGGCGATGAAGACTCGGAAACCCCCAAGGATCTTGTGAGCGTAAAAATTGTCAAGGTCAATAGAGAATCGCCAGAGTTCATGCCAAAATACGAAGGGGTCGAAGTAAACATTGATGTTGCCATATCTACCATCAATTTGGTTGTCACTCGAAAAACACTTCTAACACTACTCGATTTCATCCTGGTGACATTTGCCGACACTGAATCCGCCATTGGACGACCAACAACGCCTGCAACAAAGGAGATATTGGACGCAGAGAATGAGGATCAACAAATTGCAAAGCCGGCCCCTCCTACACCGGAGAACACCAGCTCTGTGAGAATCAAAATAGACCTCAAGAGTATAAGGCTTATTCTCAACAATGACGGAATCCGTCTTGCCACCCTCTCACTTAATGAGGCTGATGTCGGTATATTCGTCATGGGCAAAACTCTGCGCATTGCAGCCAAATTGGGTGATCTGTCTTTGCTAGATGACATTAATCAGGGAGCATCTTCAGACTCAAACCTGAGGAAATTGATCACCATCCAAGGAGACGATCTCGCTGATTTCCGATATGAGACTTTCGACCCTGATGGCAAAGCCTACCCTGGATTCAACTCTTCTATTTTCCTTCGTGCCGGTTCTATCAAGTTGAATTTCTTAGAGGAACCATTCAGAAAGATCATTGATTTCCTAGTCAAATTTGGACAGATGCAGGCGCTCTTCAATGCCGCAAGACAAGCTGCAGCGAACCAAGCTTCACAAATCCAGCAAAATGCAAACCGTATCAAGTTCGACATCAACATCAAGACTCCAATCGTTGTCTTTCCAAGAGACATGGTAGCCGGTCGTCCAAAGCGTGACCTGATCACCGCCTATCTGGGAGAAATATACGTCGAGAACAAATTTGTTCCGCTGGATGATTCAAAGGATTCTGCCATTGCGATGAATTTATCAGCCGGCATCCGAAATATTCGTCTGACGTCCGATTTCTACTTTGATGGCGATAAATCAGAAGAGCTCGAACTCATTGATAAAGTGGATCTTGCTTTCAAGATGATTTATGCTGAACATACAACTGGATCTAAGCGACCTGATATGGAGATCGAAGGAAGTATGACCGACTTCAATCTACGCCTTACTCAATTGCAACTTAAATTCCTCCTGGAGCTTTCGAGATCAGTACCAGCTGCTTTTGCTGCGGATCCGGATAGCGGCGAGAAGGATGCCACTGATGAGGTGCCAACATCGACACTCCAGAAAGCCAGAACACTGTCACCTGAAGATTCATCTGGTAGTTCTGAGGCACTTGTAGACCTTGGGCCGGAATTGGGAGTTGCTACGAAAGCCTGGACTAAACTTGATTTTGCTTTCCATCTGCACACAATTGGGTTGGAGCTTATTCTGGCCAAGGAAGACGAACCTGTTGGGGATCTCGATGCCTCCAGTTTGTCTAAATTTTCGCTTGATGATACCAAAGTCAAATTACGCATGATGACGGATGGTTCTTTAGAGTCAGAGCTGTTGATACAATCTTTCACGATTCAAGATAGTAGAACCAAGGAGACGAACAAATTCCGAAAGATCATGACTTCGCTCAACAAAGATGTTCAGCAGTTCATGGCGAGCTTGACTATTTCTGGTGGAAAGGAACGCAATCTTATTGCCATGGTCGCCATTGATAGCCCAAGAATCATCTTTGCGCTCGATTATATTTTCGCTCTGCAGTCTTTCGTGGCTGCTGGTTTGGAAGTGGACGAAGCCCCCGTGGCTGAAGACGAAAACCTGTTGAGTTCTCCAGACGAGTCTGAGACGGACTCGATCATGGCAGTAGTAGAGGGCAACTCGAGGTCTGCAGTTGTGCGATCCAAGACACTCAGCAGGTCAGCTAGTGAACAATCCGAAGCGACGACGGCACCCTCTATGTCGGTCGCATTCAGAGTCAACGTGGTTAATGCGCAGATAATCCTGATCGCCAACCCTCTTAGCTCGAGTTCCGAAGCGATCGTTCTTGGTACCAAACAAATACTGATGGCTCAACAGCATGCCTTGACCCTTCAAGTTCAACAAATGGGTATGTTCTTATGCCGAATGGATCGTTTTGAGGACAGCCGCTTGCGTGTACTGGATGATTTCTCGATGCAAATGTCACTTGACAGTTCCCAAAAGGATATGACTAGCATTCATATCGATATCGAGCCATTGGTTCTACGCCTGTCACTTCGAGATATTCTTCTTGCAATTCAAATCGTTGGCAAGGCCTCTGAGCTTTCCGGCGATGACGAAACCAAGGATAATGCCCCGGCAGCATCAGATCAAAAGGCCAAGCAACTCAAGACGTCTAACACCAGTCTTAAGCAACGAACTGCGAGTGGCAAAGGGATGTCGACAATTGGCAAGAAGACCAAGGCAACTACCATCGCTCCATCGCGACAGAAAAGTGATGCAGCCGGGAAACAGGTTGTTCGCAAACACGAGGAGCTTACCGCAACGTTAGATGGCGTGAGAGTTATTCTGATTGGCGACCTTCACGAATTGCCAATCCTAGATCTCAGTATCAAGAACTTCACTACCACGGCAACTGATTGGACAAGCACATTGAAGGCTGGTACAAACATTGACCTGTTTGTCAACATTTACAACTTCTCGAAATCTGCATGGGAACCTTTGATTGAGCCTTGGCAACTTGGTCTTGAGGTCTCGAAAGAGACTTCGCCAGGTGCTCTATCTATCAGCTTGGTCTCTGAAAAGATGCTCGAGTTGACGGTCACGTCAGCAACAATTGCTCTCGCGTCTAAGTCGGCGGACTTTCTCACGCAAGAAGAAGATGTTCTTTCAAAGCCACGAGGAACTGAGGCGCCATATCGACTCAGAAACTACACTGGATTTGACGTCAATGTTTGGGCTGACGTCTCTGGTGAGGAGAACCAGATGGCCGCCAAACTAGCCGATGGAGAAGAGGGGCCTTGGCGATTTGAAGATTGGGAGAAGATGCGCGAGAACCTATCCCCAGAGAACAGTACCGGGGTCGTTGGTATTCGTCTTGAAGGTAGCGGATTTGATAGCATCAACAAGATTCCTATCACTCGTGAAGGAGAAACGATTTACAGCTTACGTCCTCGAAAGAGTCAAATCCTTCATCGCCTCCTGGTGGAAGTCACACTTGGTGACGACAATGTCAAGTGTATTACATTCCGATCGCCTCTCTTGGTTGAAAATAAAACTCAAATTCCAGTGGAGTTGGGCGTTTTCGATGCCCAGGAGGGACATTTGCTCAAAATTGAGAAGATTGCGCCAGGTGAAAGTCGACCTGCTCCAGTTGGTGCGGCCTACCTGAAGTCTCTACTCATCAGACCTGACCAAGGCTTTGGCTACTCGTGGTCCACCGAATCCTTGTTTTGGAAGGATCTCCTGAAGAGACCAACAAGAACCTTGATATGCAAGGGTGAGAACGATAAACAGACACCACCATTCTACTTCCAGATGCACGCTAGTTACGACAAGAGTAGCCCTCTACCTAGGTATGTTTCCCTCTTTGCTGTACTCAAACTATCATCTAACGTGTTTCTAGCATTTACCCATACATGAGAATACGACTTTCTGCCCCAATTGAATTAGAAAATCTGCTACCTTACGACTTTAAGTATCGAATCTATGATAAAAACACGAAGAAGGACTGGACAAACTTCCTTCGTAAAGGTGGCTTGAGCCCAGTTCACGTCGTCGAACTTTCCCATCTCTTGTTGATGAGCATCGACATGCAAGACACGGTTTTCAAGGCTAGCGAGTTTGCAATCATCAATTCGAACAACCAGGAAGATTATCGCAAGGAGTCAAGCCTGGTTTGCAAAGACAGCGAAGGACTTACTCTCAGTCTCAAGCTCCATTACTTCAAGATTCCGGATAGTGGTGGGGCATTCAGAGTAACAGTGTTCAGTCCCTACGTTATCCTGAACAAGACTGGTCTTGCGATCAACATCAAAGCAAAATCTCTTCTTCAACAAGCTAAGACAGCTGCCGGCCAATTCCGCACAGACTCAGCAGATGGCGAGAGGCGAAAAGCTTTACCATACATGTTTGCCTTTGGTGGGGACGATCAGCGAAACCGAGCCATCCTCAAGGTCGGAGAATCAAATTGGAGTAAACCTCAAAGTTTCGATGCTATCGGAAGCACTACTGATGTGGTTTTGCCATCTCCGTCGCAAAACACCGAAATCCATGTTGGAATATCGGTCGAATCAGGAGAGGGTAAATACAAAATGACCAAGGTTGTTACCCTCGCGCCTCGGTTTGTCCTCAAGAATCGTATGGACGAGGAGATCAGTGTTCGGGAACCAGGTTCATCAGACAGCATGACACTTAAACCTCAAGCACTCCAACCGCTTCATTTCTTGCAAAAGAGTGCCAAGAAGCAACTTTCGTTATGTTTCCCTGGTGTCAATAACCAGTGGTCATCTTCTTTCAACATTTCAGATCTCGGTACTACTCATATCAAGCTGGCAAAAGCGGGCCAACGGCAAAGACTCATTCGTGTTGAGGTGTTGATGGAGAATGCTACGATATTCTTGCATCTTAGCTCGGAGACGAAGAATTGGCCATTCTCCATGCGCAATGAGAGTGATACTGAGTTTATGTTCTTCCAAGCAAACCCCAACCTTGATGACGAGGATTCCGAAGATCGATCTGGATGGCGTCCCATCAGATATCGACTGCCCCCAAGGAGTATCATGCCATATGCCTGGGATTATCCTGCTGCCAAGGTCAAGGAGTTGATTATCAATGCGAATGGTAAAGAGCGCCACATCAAGCTCGCCGAAATTGGAAACCTGATACCCCTAAAGATACCTTCACCGCATGCTGCTCAAGGATCGAGAGAGTCGAAAATTATTGACTTGAACGTCACTGCCGACGGTCCTACCCAAACCTTGATTCTATCAAATTACAAAGCTTCAAAGAGTTTGTACAAGCAAAAGTCACGATCAGAATCCACAACGAGCGTTGCCGGTGGCTTTGAAGTCAAGGATCAAGATACAGGCGTCACATTCCGCGCACAATTGAAGCTTGCTGGCTTTGGTATATCATTAATCAACGCCCAGCTGAGAGAACTGGCTTACATCACTTTCCGAGATATTTCTCTCAAATACTCCGAATCGCCACTCTACCAAACAATCACTGCCGGGATCAAATGGATCCAAATCGATAACCAGCTCTATGGTGGCATATTCCCGATGATCCTTTATCCTAGTGTGGTACCAAAGAATACGAAGGAGACTGAATCTCATCCATCGGTCCATTTCCAGGCAACCAGGGTCAAGGATGATTCTTATGGTGTTTTGTACATCAAGTACGCTACGATTTTGCTACAGCAGATGACCCTCGAAATTGATGAAGATTTCGTCTTGGCTCTGTTGGAATTCTCGAAGGTGCCGGGAGCTAGTTGGTCAGAAACGCACGAGGGTACTCTGTGCGATGAGAACTTGGATATCCCGGAACCCAAGCAAGAACAGTCTGGTCAGGATATGTACTTTGAGCTGCTCAACTTGCAGCCAATGCAACTCGATTTGTCGTTCGTACGCACAGATCATGTCAACGTTGAGGATAAGACATCGTCAAGAAACCCCTTGATGTTCTTCTTGAACGTCTTGACCATGGCTATTGGAAACATTAACGATGCTCCTGTTCGTCTTAACGCATTGATGTTGGAGAACGCCAGAGTCTCAATGGCTGTTCTCCTACAGAACGTGTCCAACCATTACTCGCAAGAGGGTCTTTACCAAGTCCACAAGATCCTTGGTTCAGCAGATTTCCTCGGTAATCCAGTCGGACTGTTCAACAACCTCAGCTCTGGTGTCGCCGATATCTTCTACGAGCCATATCAAGGATTCATCATGGCAGATAGACCTGAGCAACTCGGCATCGGCATCGCAAAGGGTGCCACGAGTTTCGTGAAAAAGTCCGTCTTCGGTTTCTCCGACAGTTTCTCCAAAGTCACTGGTAGTATTGCCAAAGGTCTCGCGGAAGCAACAATGGACAAACAATTCCAAGACCGTCGTCGCATGACGCGATCGCGAAACCGTCCAAAGCACGCTCTCTATGGCGTCACGGCAGGAGCCAACTCCTTCGTTAGCAGTCTTGCAAGTGGAGTCGGAGGACTGGCGCGTAAACCCCTCGAAGGCGCGGAACAAGAAGGCGTCGCTGGATTCTTCAAGGGAGTCGGAAAGGGCGTCCTCGGTCTGGCGACTAAACCCGCCATCGGAGTCTTCGATCTTGCTTCCAACGTCAGCGAAGGCATCCGCAACACCACCACCGTCTTCGACGGCGAAGGTCTCGACCGCGTCCGTCTTACACGTTTCATCGGCACCGATGGCGTTGTACGTCCGTACTCTCAACGTGAGGCCCTTGGTCAATTCTGGCTTAAGCAATTGGATAACGGCAAGTACTTTAACGAGATGTATATTGCGCATCTGGAGTTGCCGAGGGAGGATGTGGTTGTTATGTTGACGTACTCGCGAATCATGCTTATTAAGAGTAAGAAGTTGACTAGCGAGTGGGATGTCCCGCTTAAGGATATTCAGACTATTAGTAAGGAGCGCACGGGGTTGAGTCTTACGCTTAGGGGGGGCACGAATGGACCGTTTGTGCCGGTTGCGGAGGAGAGTAGTCGGAATTTCTTGTATAGGAAGATTGGGGTTGCGGTGGGGGAGTTTAATAAAAAGTATAAGGCTACTGAGTAATGGCGGGGGGGATGATATACATGCATGGACTGGAGAACTTTGGTTGGGATTGGGGAAGAAAAATATATGGACTTGGGTTGGAGTTGTCTCTTTCTTTCTTTGGTAGTAAATTTAGCGAATTTAGTTATCTTTTCCGGAAGGTGCGGTTTTCCTTCATGCTGCAAATGTGGGTGTGATTACTTATATCGATCTTGATCTAGAGGTCTAGAATCTGATTCCTCTCTCGAAATTCTGGTTTCATAATCGATCATCTAAAGCCTAAACCAAAAGTTCATGTAGCCACCGCCCCTTTTAATCTTATTTTCTTTCCTTATCACTGGTTGTTCCATCGATATATCGAGGGTGGAATGCCTGTACGTGTTTATAGGTCTTTAGTATACTATTATAATAATAAGAGAGCTAGTGTTGGGGTTTCTCTACCGACCTACATATGTAGCCTCTCCATCGTTCCGTTACAAGTCTACCTTTATAACTTTCATCGCCTCTAACCACCTTATCTGCATCGCTACTGCGATTTGTGTTCTATTCGTGGGCCTTTTACTTTCTTTGGCTAGGCTACGGGCATGTGATACTCTGAGGTAGAATCTTGAGCTTGGAGATAGATTGTTATAGGTTACTACTAATTCTAAGTTATTAGAGGTTAAGAAGCGAGAATGTTGAGAATGATATGGTTAAGTAGTACATGTTTGAATAGCTAGATATAGTTTGTGTTTAGAGACTATTGTAAGTCACTGAGTTAATAATGATTTTTTATAGATTCTGACTAAATGAAGCTTTTGGTTTTGGTTTTTTACTTGCTGATGCTTTTCAATCTACTTTATGTGAGAATAGAGATAGCCTGCTGAAAAAGTAAAGTTTCTCTCGTTTTTTTTTTTTTTTTTTTTTTTTTTTTTTTGGAGAACATGGTGAGTATCATGTTCGAGCGAGTCTTGATGAGGAAGTGTGCAGGTTAAACTTCTTCTTCTTCTTTCTTCTTCGTCTTTTTCTTTAGTACATGTTTCGCGAATCAAGCTGAGTTTGAATAGGGGTTCTTCTAGAATCAGACAGGCATCTTATTGGTTAAACTCTTGTACCATCAACAATGGGGAGTGTTGTAACCGCCATAGGCATCCACCGACCCAAAATTTCATCATTAGAATCCAACTGCAATCCAATACTATTTCTAAAGTGCTACTTAGAAAAAGTTCTCTCTGCGTTTTAGTAACCAGCTAACCTATTTAGGGAGAAATGCCCAGAAAACCACCACCAAAACCTTCAATTATCAACGTTTCTATTCGTAAATGGTCCGCCGTCATCCCAAAATGGATCGCTCCTCAACGGAGTTCTCTTGGCTTTCCTTAATGCGAATAGCTTCAAGAGGGCCATCACAACACGTTTTGTAAGCTCCGGTCCAGTTTTTAGCGCTGTGTTGAGGATGGGATGCAAAAATGAGTTTATGGGAAGTTGAACTACTGTTGTAATACTAGAAGTGAGCGTTGGCGTTCTCTGACTAACTTCTATAGAATTTTCATTATGCGGAACGAGAGATCAAGATTATTCTCGTTGCTTTCTTTTGCTCTGGGTACGTGAGAGAATTCAGTGGGCAAGCTGGTAAAGTCGGTTATTAAATTATATTATTTGAGAATGCCTCGAATAGTTTAATTAATTAAACAAGGTTCAGAGGACATTGAAAATATACTATTAGTTAAGGAAAGAAAGTTTGAGTATTGTGGCGAGGATATTGAAGTTTGATTGAGTTTCACTTCGAGGTGGTTATTTGTTTTCAGCAGAGTATAGTCGCGGGAGTAGGTAAGTTTTTAATGGAAAGGATGGCTGAATGAAGATTGAGTCGCTCTCCAAGTTACAAGTTGCGATGCTGAAAAAAAGAAGGAATGGTGTATTGTGGAAATTGAGTGGGATGTAACGTTCTTGTACGACCAGAAATACGGGGTAACCAACCTCCCCTATACTCCACCATGGCATGAAGCTTCCATCATGTGAATCAACCAAGGACATCAAGCACGATTTTCCTTGAATTTCCGAAAGAAATCAGCCTCCTAGTTCCAACTCAAGGTCACGATACATATCCCGTTTACGATTGAATTTATGCTGGCATTTAAGGAGCAGAATACCATTTCGCGTAATTGGTTATATCATTTGTACCTTCTTCACGACTTTCTATCTAATCCACTTCTATGTTTATCGTAACTCTAATTCTCGGAGCAGTCGCCCTGCACGGAAGGAAAAATTATATAGAAGAAAGGAGGTCGCTTAGGACGAAGGAGACTTAGGAGATGGGTTGTGGTAAGAGACGCCGAGTTTGAGGTTCGCGTTATTGTCGGAATGGTTGGCAAAGGCGAGGTGGTTCACACAACATACCGGCAATAGGCGGTTCCCCAAAGTTTTCAATCCGGGCATTGGCCATGCTTGACAGCATAGAATTGGTCAACGGCTCTGAAAAAAGCCAGAAAGTGCACCGTAAGCCCAATCGCCATACCCACGTGGAATATCTGATGCGAATGGCCCCAGATGTCAAAGTAACCAGGTTTCCAAGCTTCTGTCACTCGCAGCTACAAAGGATATCAGTAAATTTCCGGTTTCTAGCTTGACGAAAACCACTTACCGCGTAAGTCGTCACAGAGCACAGGTATATGAGAATAGTCAAACCGTAGAGCGAAGCTCCATACTCAGCATTCGCCCGTGACAACCCGACTTGAAAGATCTTTATAATAATAGGGTAAAATGCCGAGGACGCCATTATTGAAAATACCGTGCCACGGAGCGGTTTCATATTGGAAGCTTGAAAGGTTTTCGAAAATAGGGCAAGCAGTGCAGCGCAGACTTGTGCTGTAAGGTCAACCTGGGTCGGGCTGTCAGCTAACCTATCTTGATGATTTACTTTGGCATGTGGATACTTACAGCAATCCATGCAAATTTTACTTGACGTGAAGCGCATGGAAAAGTATACCAAAGGCCCGGCGGGAAACATCCAGCAGTGACGGTGAAAATGCCTAAAAAATCAAGCTTCAGGCAAAAGAGATGAGTCGCATGAGAATGGTTCGAGAAGACATGGTAGGCCGTTGAAAGAAGGTAGCAAATCGTCCCGCCCACGAAGAAGAGAAAAAAGACAAGAGCATCGTCAAAACTGGTAGCTGGATACCGCTCTTTTGCATATTGGCTCCACCAGAATCCCAGAACGACCATCCATAGGGCTGCAAAGAAATGAGTGTAGATATTGCCCGTTTCGTTATGGATAAACCCCATACTTTTGAGGGATTCCCAGTACGAATTTGTCTCGGGTCTCCAGCCGGAAATAATATGCTCATTGTCCTTCGCCCAGTCTGGAAGTTCGTGGAAGAGAAGCAGAACCCGCGTCTTGGTCTTTTGCAGCAGCGTCGAGTCGTCAGAGATACCGGGATTGGGTTCCGTGCTGTCAATCCGAAGTAACCCTCTTAGTCTCATTTTCGATTCCATCTTGACCGAAAACACACTTGCTAGACAACCGCTCTCCTGGATCAAGATGCAGGTGAATGTGAAGTAGAAGAGTCAGAAGGAATAGAATTAAGTTTTAAAGAGCAGCTAGGCAGGGTATGGACTCGCTTAGCGTACAGCAAGGATATACCTGGGAAAGTATGTGATGGAGTGAATTGAATTAAACTTTGTGATTAAAATTGAAAAGTGCAGATGAAAATGATGCCACACGCTCGTTCATGAGAGGTATGAAACAAAAATACAAACCCACCCTTGCTGTTTCCCAACATTCCACAACCAACAGATAGACACTGAGATTATAGGGCCTCAAAAAAGTCCTCGTTGAAAGCACCTACTTCTAGATGTACGCGTTGTTTGTTGAAAAGTTACTCAAAATAACGAGTTCCAAAGTCTTGCGAGCGAGCTAGACCCACCCGACACTACGAGGTGTTTCATTCACCAATTGCAAATTTGACCAACCACGTTAAAAGTTTATACCCTTCAGTAGCGACTCTAGTAATTTAATTTATTAAATTATATTGTTTGAGAGGACTTGGACTAATTATACAAGATTTCGAGTATTTTTGAAAGTATAGCCTATTAGTAAGTAACCTTTATTAATATATTTTATCTTTTAGACAGTTTAAAAGACTAAAGTTTATATAATAAACTGAAGAGGTAGAAAAGAGCGAGTTTAGAGAATGTCTATACACAATTGATCAATCATATATTAAATTAGTGTATACTAGAGCGTATCACGTGAAACAGGATCTATGCTCCGGCTTCAAGATTAACATATTTAAATTACGACTAGAAAATCCCAATTATTCATTGCTTATAAACTCATGGAGGGGTTCATTCATCAATAGTTTAGGAGAATAATTCACGTGCTTGACCAGAGCTTCAGTCCGGGAAGCCGATCTCGGACCGATACTTGAAGAATGCAATTTATATCTGCTTGGGAAACATCGAAGCTCTAAACACTAGGTTCCATAAAACCGAGGTTGCTAAACTTATTAATATTTATCCAGCCTTCGACAAATTTGAGAAGCCAGCCCAGTGAAAACTTGTCAGAGGACACACAGCGAGCTGTTTCTTCGAGGTTTCTTGGTTACATTGTAGGTTTGAGAAGGAGAGGCCGTGCTTCGATGTAAAAAGCTTCGGAACAGATGGGCTTTATAACAGGTTCACGAAGATAGTCGCGGAACGAAGTTGTGCAGTTCAAGTAGCAATCCCACCTCCATCAACCTCCGCAGCTACAATTTCTTTTCTACTCTCTCGCATCTCTCGCCTATTACCTAGCCAACCTTTTTGATCTCACTTAAATCTCCCACACCATCCAGTACAAATACATAACTCCCCCTGAAAGGTAGAAATTGGTATATTCTGTATTCGCCTTATTTCAAATCTCGATGATAGTCTAGCACTTGATATTCTGCAAACACAACATCTGGAGTAAGATACTCGAGACCGAAACACCCCAAAATATTGTGAGAAATTTTCTGTGCATCATGACTACGCATCTACTGCTCTTGTATCGTAACTTCGTAACTGGGTATCCAAAAGACAAAAAGCCCCGAAGAGGCAACCAACTCACCATATCCCGTCCAAGCCCCGGATTCTCAACCAAATACCTTGTCCGCGTGCAAACTCTGTCGTTTTATTCAAATTCCTTTTGCTCACTTAACTCTCTTCGCCTCGCCAACCCCTTTCCTCGTCAATTCTAGAGCCATTTCTGTTCCCAATCCCTATGATTAACCATTTTAGAAATCCGGCACAACAGCACCAACTCCCCTCTCCCTAGCTAAAGATACCAAATCACTCCCCACAACCAAATCCATCAATCCCATTCCGACACTTTTGTATACCACATTTCCCGTGCTAAGCCACCTACACATCTCATCTTCCTTCTCGGTTTGTTTCTTGCTCTTTTTTCTCGTTGCACTACTACTCGTACTATTCGTGCGTTCATGGTGGAGAGCGGGCGTCCTTGAGCTCGAAGAAGATTGCTTGTGGAGACTGAAACTCGAAGAATTTCTCGATATCGAAAGCGAGGATTTCCTTGATGGTGGTTGGGAGGTTGACGGGGTGCTGAAAACAGCAGAGAGAGATTTCTGGGTCCCATCTCCCAGGTTTAGATTTTCCAAACTTGGTTCATCAGAAAGAGGGGATTCCGTAACGACAGATTCATCATCCTCGCTATCCATTCTTTCCAACATGACCAATTCCCCCAACTCAACAGTTTGAACCTCTTTGATACCGGCTTGTGTCAATTCTCCAGTCTGACTAACACAGGACAAGGTATCCACGATAATCACCCCTCCTTCTTCAGCATGTTTATGAAAATGATGACCCCCACCATGCTTCTTCGTAGCTTGAATCAATAATTCCGGCGGAACCTCGATCATATCCTTGGTGTAACTCCCAATAGCCACAATCAGTCTCCCTTTCTTCCTCCCCTCCGTATTCGTCAATATCGAGGGATCGAACAGGGCCTTTGTAGACGGCGTCGTGGTAAAAATCACATCTGCTTGTCGTATCTGCTCCTTGAGCAACCTCTCGTACTCTCCATACCCCGGTGTTATCATCGCAAATTTGCAAGCCTCCCACCCCTCCACCTCCTTCTCTCCCAGGTCATGGGCAATAAAAGCCTTCAAGCACTCTTTTGCCCTCTCAGAAAAAGACCGGTTTATGAATTGTATATGTTTTATGGTTGGCCCGTGGAGAAGGAGAGCCAGGCGCACATGCCAGTATGCCTGCCTCCCTACACCAAATACGACTATGTTTTTTACTTTCCGACGACGGGTGAGGAGGAGGGAGGAGGCGAGGGCGGTTCGGAAGGCGGTTAATTCTTCCGCGTTGAGGAATCCGAAAGGCTTTCCGTCTGAGCCCATGAGGGTTAGGGCGCCTTGGGGGTTGGTGTTTGTTCGTATTGTGGGGGTGTCATCGTAGGAGACATTAGGGGACGAGGGGCGATGGGCGGTCGCGAGGGTTACAACTGTGAGGCACACTCAGGTTAGAATACTCCATGTGTTGGAAGGGGAAAGGGGGTCAAGTACCTTTCATGCCGATTCCGGAAGAACTCGTACTTGGCATGAAGAGTGTGGTGTTTCCTCCGCTGGATTCAATGACCGTTCTCTCAGGCTGATTGACGGCGCATGCCCCATCATTGCTGGTTCCAGTTGAGTACTCGTGGAGAGATTGTCGAAGGGAACCGAGGAGGTGTTCCACATCGCGTCTGTTGAGGTTGTTGAGGAGCTTTTTGACGTCCGAGTCGGAGAGGATCGTGAGAGGCATGTTTGGTGTTGGTGAGGATTTATTGGGTGGGATGATTGTTAGTTTGGCAATCGATGTGTCCTTATATCGTTGTGACTCTCGGCATGGTGGTGTTTATGAAGGTATGTTTTCATATTTCCGTTCCAAAAATACATCGTTGGTACGTTGTAGTAAGTAACCTTATCTCTGTCGCTTTTCAGGGGGTCGAGAAGCGGGGTGGGAAGTGACGTTTTGACGAGGGGCAGAAACCTCAGATGAAAATTATATCTCCATCATCGCGAATCCTATCTTGAATCATGTTCATTTATTATATTACTGTGCTTCTCGTGAAACCAAAAAAGACTCAGAGTTATTAATAAGACGATGCTTTCTGTGGTTTTTTTTTTGGTAACTCCTTTATCTCCACCTCCGAAAAAACGTTCCAACTTCGGATCTAAGAAGAGAAAATACCAATGAACATCAAGATCAAAGTTTAGCACCGAAATCCTCTTAGTAATGGATCATCTAGCCTCAAACCAATCATGTTTCTGGCAAATTGACGTCGCCCACCCACAAGAAAGGAACCCCAGTTCTGACCTGAGGTATCATGAGAGGTACCCCACTTCGGCAGTATGAATGGGACTTTGCCCCTCAGATCTCTTAGTTCATTGAATGGAGTTAAAGATGGAGATAATCGGACAATCTATTGCTGAAAAGATAAATAGCGAGGTCCCCGCAGCTGAAGATGAAAGAGAAAGAGTTAGAAACAAGCCACTTCGTCATTAAGATCAAGCGAATAATACCCCTCGCATATTTGTATCCGATACACCTCAGTAAACTTTGATTCAACCCAACAAATCAAACAAATCATCCTCAAACTCTACAACAATGGAGTACACACGCCTCGGAAACTCGGGATTGAAAATCTCCAAAGTCGTCTTGGGAGCAATGTCATATGGTTCTTCTCAATGGCAAGAGTGGGTCCTCAATGAAGAAGCCTCTCTCCCCCTCCTAAAACACGCTTACGACGTCGGACTCAACACCTGGGACACAGCCGATGTCTACTCTAACGGAGAATCCGAGCGTATCATCGGAAAAGCTCTCAAGAAATACGAAATCCCAAGGAGCAAGGTAGTCATTCTCTCGAAATGCTATTTCCCCGTTGTCGAGGATGGCAAACAAACTGCGAATTTTATGGTTGCGAATGATGGCGAGTTGGTTAACCAGATTGGCTTGAGTCGAAAACATATTTTGGATGCGGTTGATGCGAGTGTGGAGAGGTTGGGGACTCATATCGATGTTTTGCAGATTCATCGGTTGGATCGGAATGTACCAAGAGAGGAGGTGATGAGGGCTTTGAATGATGTTATTGAGAGTGGCAAGGTTAGGTACATTGGTGCTAGTAGTGTAAGTTTTCCCTTCTCCGTTTTTTCCGGTTTAGGATTCAGACTCCCGATATTTCCTCTTCGTATACCCCGCCCTCCCATTGTTTCATATAGTCTTGAACAATGATGTTCATTCTTCTACACGTTTTCGGAGAATGAATCTCATTGTTCTAGACTTTTCCAAAATAAAATACAAAAGAAGCAGTGTTTAGAAAGGCCTGAATCTCTTACTAACTTCATGTGGTAGATGGCTGCTTGGGAGTTCCAAACTTTGCAGAATGTCGCAGAGAAACATGGATGGCACAAGTTCATCTCGATGCAAAACTACTACAATCTCTTGTACCGAGAGGAAGGTAAGTTTCATTTCAACTCCTTTTTAGAACTCCACTAACCATCTCCTTCAGAACGTGAAATGATCCCTTACTGTCTTGACACAGGCGTTGGACTCATCCCCTGGTCCCCAATCGCCAGAGGAGCTCTTTCCCGTCCATACAACAGTCGTGACACCGTTCGCGAGAAGTCAGATCGCATGCTCAACGCCATGATTCGAGGCAAGGAGGCCGAGATTGACAAGCAAGTCATCAACCGAGTTGAAGAGCTCTCCAAGAAGAAGAATGTTTCTATGGCTACCATTGCAACAGCTTGGTGCTTGGGAAAGCAATCTGTAAATCCGATCATTGGATTGAGCAGCAAGGAGCGAATTGATCAGGCGGTTGAGAGTGTGAAGTTTGCTAGTTCAGGTGGATTGAGCAAGGAGGATGTTGCTTTCTTGGAGGAGGGTTATGCTCCAAAGGAGAGACAGGGATTTTAGGATGGTAGCTTCGTTGACGAGGCTGAGATTGTCATTCTGCTCATAATACAACTCAGATTCAAGTATCTGAATCTAAATTCTTTGATTTAGAAACCTAGAATGCAGTGTAAGAGGTACAAAATTCACAAGAACGTACTGCCCAAACCTGCCCTTCCCTTTTTCCCCCATCTCTCCGCCAACCCAAATAATCCCAAATTTATCTCTCTGTTCTCATTCTCTGCAACCGAGTTTGGATGTTCCACCCACGTTTGTCAATTACCCTTATGAGATCCTTAGAATACCTGTCGGCCCTTTGTTTGTAGTTTCCTAGGACATCCACAATAAGCAACTTCACTGTGATTATTCCTTTGAAACGGAAGTCGAGTTGACATAGGACCTCTCTCGTCTCTCGGCTAGTCGGCCTAACTGATGCACTGGTCCAAGCAATAAGTCGAGGGTAGTGAGATTCTTGCACATCTCCCGAACAAGTTCTAGGTCACTGAGCTCCTCTTTAGGTAACCTTACCTCTTCTCAATGAGGAAATACCATGAGTATGAGGCGAATAAACGCAGCTGCTTCGGGCCCGATTTGGCGAAGGAATGGGGAAATTCGAATATGAAGACTTTGAAGGATGGCTGTCCCTCTGTCACAACGATGGGTGAGTCCCCGTTCGCAATAGTTGGAAATTGAAAACTGTTCTTGGAATACAGAAGTGTTATCGCCTCACTGTGTAGCTACTTGTTGACTCGTTGTGGTGCTGGATAGAGACCACTTCCTCTAGGACGAAAACGCAGCGGAGATGACGGGTGGGTGCCTTTTTCGAAATAATGGGAATGTGTTGTTGGACGAGTAGTTATGAATAGACTAGAATACTGATCTCCAGAGGAAGTTTGTGGAAAATCCATTTTTGTCCTTTAGTAGTGGGTGGTTGTCAGGTTTGAAGGATGAGATTTTAGAGCACAAGAGTCCACATGTTTAACAATTCAAGGTCGACAACTAGAATCGCGTTGAGGTACATGGACGTGTCTCTAGGGTTCTATTCGAAATCCATATCTGTCGGGTTCATCCTAGGGTCACTGGCGTTAACGCTCTGAGTTCTTTCAGCCGAGTTCAAAAGGAAGATTGGACTTCTACCTCAACTCTCATAAGAAGATCAAAAATACAAAAATGCAGTATTATGTCTCACACTCTCGCATTAAATTCCTCCATTGTTTGTCCAATTATTCTTTTGAAGATTTAGAGCAAGTAATTCATTTAAACATAGTTAAGCTGAAATTAAAGCAGAGACATGAAACAATTATCTTAAGTATTCTGGCAAGCCTACCATCTTGAAATGCCAGACCCTCATTCCATAAACGTCCAATGTCAGTAGAATTTGGCGTGCCCATAGCATTGAGGGGAATGCTAGTAGTCGAAGGGTTTTCGGAAGTCCACTTAGAAAGTGTTCCTTAATTTGCAATAGCATTTCCAAGCCCAGGCACTCCATGCCTTTTGCATAAACTGTCCACCGTCCTGGCGAATCCTCGTGATCCCGAAGATACGATTCTGTAGACAGCTCGAACCAAACCCTCAAAGTCCAACCAGAGTATACTGCCAAAAACACAATGTGAGCCACCACAAACCAGAAAAATGCCTTCGTTTTGCTGAATGCCTATGGTTTGTTTCCATTTAATCGATCATATGCATTCAAGATTGTGGTTGTAGCCGCGTAAATAACGGCAATTGTGATCGGTACTCGAGCATCCAATGCGGCATGGAAAATCGAGATTGGGATGGGGAATGGAGGGGCAGACAACATGGGGCCGAGATCAGGCGGCGGAAGTGTTGCTGGATCATTGCCGGGTATGAATTGGAAGATCTCGGAGTCGTGAAGCGCGCGGGCGGGGGCCACCTAAATACGTTCGTGACTGTTCATTTGGCGAGAGTGGGTACCTAATTCAAATTCAACCTCAGTCTTGATGAATACAATAATAGTAAGGGCTCGGGATCGAAGAGCTTTGTGGAGAAGGCGTCAAACAAGTTGGAGTTGGAGCCATCTTGTAGAAAATGTTGAGGGTGCTTGCCGTACCCGATAGGGAAGGGCGGTGGCAGAAAGTGCTGCATGTCAGGATATATGTATAAACTCATGCTTGTGGCCATTGCTATTTCTGATGAACGCCTTCTTAAGACTGTCCCGGTAGTTATACGAGGAGGTTTATCCTCAAATGAGCTGACTCAGACTCGAAATTGATGCGAAGGTCCGACGGAATCTCTGCTCATATCCGCTTGCAAATTCAGGGTCAATGACTTCTCTCCTTCACACCTAGTCAGCTTTCCAGTTGAGTTCCAGTAGGGTTTAACATTAAATTACACTTGATATGTTCAGCGCGGGTTTTGAATGACCTAAGGTTGTTCATAATCTGAGAATGAGAACCTGCAAAGAACGAAGTCCCATTGTTTTCATTCTGCTATCTCTCATCTTCTCGCCAATGAGGAATGAATGTAGTCCAGTTGTTGTCTATCATTTTACCCTTTAATGGAATCACCTCAAATCTTTCTTGGAAAAAAGACTATAATTGTTACTATTGGTATCCTAAAATACTACTTTAATAGTTCCGGAGTACTTAAAAAGCTCTGAAATACTTTATGGGGCTCACTTCCCCTTCTCGCTTATTTCCTCCGCGTCTCTTTTCCCGCTGAGCAGCAGAGTACTACTTGTTTAGAAGAAGGAAATTAGAGTAAGAGGTAAGCCGGGTTTTATTATTGTTTTTCAATCGGGGTATTTACGCGAGAAATCAATTCTTAATAACTCAGAAACCTTGTTTTCTCCTGTATATTTTGGAAGAAAAGCTTGTCATGGGAGAAGTTGTCGACTGAGAGATAAGTTGACATAGAGGTAGGCAAGATTCAGCTTATCAGAGTATTCTTTGAGAAAGACAAGTTCAGTGAGCATTGAACTATTAATTTGTATACTTTGCTCACATCTATCCAACCTTTACGAGTTTCTTTATGCAAACCCTGTTTATCTAACTAACTTTTTCAACATGCTCAGGTGGATTGTTTGAAAGCAATCATACTGAGATACGTACTTGAAAAATCGGATTTTGCTTAAACTCGATTGCAGTTGGCGAGTGAATAGCACCCAGTCTCACGTGTCCATCGACAGCCAGGCCACCTCCAGGTAGTGAACGATGTCTCGTAAAGCCCATAGCCAATAGAAAAATGTAGACTCGGGCTAGCTGCTCCAAGTCTCCACTTTTACGACATATAAATTCTGTCGCAATCATCCTCAAACCTTCCCTTTATCCCGTCAACAACTCAATACCACAACACCCTCCCTCGCATCATCATGTCGACCGACGAATCCCAGGTCCCCGATGCCTCTCCGCCACCACCATCCAACTCTCCTCATATTCCTCTCAACGGCACTACCGAGTCGCAGCACCACCATTCACCCCTTGCCACGGCCACATTCCCCATTGAAGCGCAGCTTACCCCGGTACCCAAACTCAAAAGAAAGCCCTTTTGGGCGAGATGGGGACTCACATTACCACTAGGTGGTACACTGCCATGGCTCAGCAATGATTTCTACTGGGTGGCAGAGAAGCTACGTTATCAAGGCTACTGCTTCAAGGTAGTGAATAAGTGTCCGACCATCGATCGCAAAAATATGGAAATGGCCGTATGCAACTTTTCCCTTGCCCCCCCTTTTTAACTCCTATTCTTAGTGGTCGGGAGCATTTTCTATTCTGACACACTGCTCCTGGCCCCTGAGTCAACGAGAAAAACATATTCTAATTGTGTTGTAGTGGGCTCAATTTTGCCTCCTCAAGGCGCGCCAGATGCGTAGAAAGTCCGTCAAGACAGAAGAAGAATTCGAAAGATTGTCAGATGAGCTCAGCAGAGCAATTTATCAGATCGAGGGATATGAAGGTTTTGATGTAGTCAGCTTTTGGTCCACCCATCAGACCGTCGTGGAGGCACAATATGGTATTGAGGTGGGAATTCAGGTATGCTCTTGGTCATTCTTTTATGGTCTTTGGGTTCCATCTTTGCTAACATGGTTTGTTTGTTGATAGTCGGACTTCGATTATGCCGCTCCTTTGTTACCGCAGAGTGAAATCATCAAGTCCAAATGTGGAGCCAAAGAACTAGATGAGGTTTTGCAAAAAGAGCTTCTCGACACCCGTCTAACTGAGGAGGAAAAGTTTGACTTTGAGGTCGGCGATATCGAAGAGGGCCTCGGAGGCTTGTTGTCCGCCTCGTCCGCTAACAGAGACGAAAACGATAACACCAAAGCCAATAGAGAGGACGAAGACGAGGACGAAACGGATGAGGAAGAAGAAGAGGAAGAGGAAGCAAATAACGAGTCGAATAATCCCCCTGCGAAGCGAAAACGAGATGAAGAACGTGCACCAAGCGGGTATGACGAAGAGGGACTGCCATACTGGACGATGGAAGCAGAGGTTTATGAAGATGATGATAGTGATCTCGATGACCTGCCCGAGGAAACCGTGCCGAGTGCCCCAAAACGCCAAAAGTTGTCTCTACCGCTTCTAAATCAAATTTCCCAACATGTTTCTGCAAAGATGCTTCCACTAGACACCGACCGAAACAGTCCATCTTTACCCCTTCCATTTCCTGTTCCTTCTACTGCATATGCAGGCACTAGCCAAAACCGATTCTCCATGGCTCCTCCGTCACTCGGTCCACAAAAGAGTAACCAAAGCTGGCCCTCTTTATCTCCACGCCCACCTCGAGTCCCCAAGAACATGTCTGCCGCAAATGCAACCCCACTCGGCAGTAGAGAATCCCATCCCTCCCTACCGCCTCTACCTCAAGGTTTCCGAAAAATTTCTGAAGCGAATGCAACTCCAATTGGTACCAAGCACTCCCCCAAAGATGTACATGACATTGAAGATGCCTTTGATGGACTCACTGTTCGTGCCCCTTCACCAGCCCCAAAATGAGTAACTAGGAATTGCCATTGCAGAAGAAAGGCACGGTTTGATCATATTCTTAAAACTTTGAAGTTTATGCCTTGATATTGGTGGGAAATGAGATTTGTACTACAAGTGTCAGGCCCTGTGGGGGTCGGGAAGAGAGTCCAGGTGTAGATAGCCATAAATCAATTAAAGTCTTCTCTCATGACACATTTCGTCGGAAAATGAAATATTCACACTTACGTTTCAGTAGCTAAGGAACTTGCATCGAACGTTCAGCATTCATGCATTCAGTAGAATCATATTGTCTGAAATTCCTCTAGTCGGGGGGCTTGTTGTTTAAGAATTCAACATGAATTCGTCACTAGGTAACCGTTGAGGTAGAATCATTCATTTTACATTCATAACCCAAATAAGTAGCTAAGAGATCTGTCAACCAGTAGACCCTGTGGAAGGATTAGCAATTTAGCCTTTTCATTTCCGACTTGGATTAAGTTTGCGCCGTTTCAGCTTGAATGCTTTATTTTTTCAACACATGCATTCTTGGATTTTTTTCTAAATACATCCAGTAGATTTCACCCTCCATAAGCGACGCGCTCGGTGAAGCGCAAAATGTGAAATTAAAGATACTTGTCAATCTTTCCAGATAATCTATAAACTGCCTATACTATTGATTCACGGACAACCTATACTTAGCTTGAATCTTCTTACACGATATTTTCACAAGATGTAGACCATGTGGTTATCGGTAGAGCACTTACGAATAGCTCAAATATTTTGACGAGATATTTCTACAAGATAATAGGTGACCTACGAACAGCAGCTCTCAAAAATATTTCGCGACTATTCCTAGGTAACCCCCGCAGAACAATCCTTGATTCCGGTCGAATTTTTATAAGATCATCCTGTAAGATTTTTCTGCAGGATAGGAGTATTAGGTGATCTACTATTAGCTACTTAAAATTCAACTTCTTCTATCCTCTCTCTCATGCTGCAGGCGAAAAATGTAGGAGTCTGTAAGTAGAAGGGAAAAGCACTGATATTCATGGGGCACAAAAAATCGCATATTACTTCCTCCGAAACCTTACAATTGGTAATGAACTTTATATTTTATGATCTAGATCTATCACCCAGCAGCGAGAGCCACTCCCTCCATTCTCCGTCGAAGAGTAGAACTTTCTTCGTCCTCGACATCTATCTCAATCTCCATTTGGGGTCTGTTTTTATTTAACCCCTCCAGAAGATTGCAAGCCTTGCAAATCTCTTGACTGGACATGTACCCGCACTTTTTGCAAGATCCCAAAGTCTGCTTGACAAGCTTGCGACTTTGATCCTTCCTACCTGTCTTCCCAGTCTTGGGATTGAACCCTTTCTTCTCTTGAGTTTGAATATTAACCGTACTCGATGCTAGTGATGAGACATCAACTTCTCTTGAAGAAGCCTCTTCATCTTGCTGTAATTTCTTTTCCATATCCGCCATTTCTCCACCACTGTTCCTTCCGGTGCTTCCACAGCCTCCTGCGCCTTCTTCCTCGCCATCAGCACTTGACAACGAGACTTTTTGGCTTTTGCATTGACTGATTCCGGTCACTTCTTCCGGCACTAATTTTGCCATGTCCTCTCCACTTCGCACGACATCGAGAATCGCACTTGGTCTGACTCGTTCCAGATTTTTGATGAGACTCCTGGCACTGCCTCTGAAAGCCTCCGGGCTGTAGAGACACTCTGTTGTGAAGTAATCTAGCTTCTTGTGATGCGCGTAGAGAACGATTTCTTTCTCATAGGCATATTTCAGCGGCTTGCTCCTCCGCACATCGCTCGCTGAATCTCCGGTGACGATACTGGTGCTTCGGGCCAGACGTGGCAAATCTCCTCTCAATAAATTCATCAGAATAGTCTCCGCGATATCGTCTGCATTGTGTCCAGTAACAACATGCTTTATTCCTAGCATTTTCGCTCCTCGGTCCAGTGCTTGTCGTCGAAACACTCCACAGTATGTACAATTCCCCTTCTTCCCAATAACCTCAACCACTTGGTCCATCGTCCACCCATACAATTCGTCGTAGCCGACAATCTTTAGTGGCATATCGTATTGTACCGCGTTGCGCTTGACAGTTTCGAGGGAGTCATCCCGATAGCCCTTGATTCCTTCATCAATACTCAGGAGAACCAGTTCTAAGCCATAATCGTATCGTTCATTGAGGGTCTTCAATACTGATGCGAGTACTGTAGAGTCTTTTCCTCCAGATGCTCCGATCGCTATTCGGTCTCCGCGCGCGAAGAGGGAGGTGGAGGTAATTGTGTGATGGATTTCGGCTTCGAAGATGGAAATGAAACACTCTTTGCAGAGTTTCTGGTGGTTCTTTGGTCGGATTATCAAGGCGCGAGCAGTCTCGCATATGGCGCATAATGTTGGCGCCATGGTCGAAGAATTAAAAGGAGATAAATGCTGGAATGCCTCACGAGAAATCGAGTTGGGTGGGAAAAGTCATACTGCGGTTTGGAAATCCCCTCCATCACGTGGTTCTGCCAAGACCGACAAGGATGCTGCAGCCAATCAGCCGAAGAACTGCCACCGCACAAATCTAATTCAAAATCCCCTCGAAACTTTTCCTCTTTCTCTTCGACCATCGACAACCACCACACGACAATCGCTGCGACACCCCCAGCGACACGATCCATCATGGTAAGCTATGCCTTTATATATGATACTTGATACGTGATACTCTTTATTCGCCGCCGCCTCTCTCCGACCGCTACGAGCAATCGCATGTCGAGATGCGTGTCCCGTCAACTGCCTTCGGGTGTTGATGATGATTTGGCTTGAGCTACATCTGCGCAGCAATGCCAGTGTGGTCTCTTTAGAGTTCAAAGAATTTCATTAGTGAACATATTCGCTGATGTATTCTTTTCTCAATGATAGCCTCCAAAGTCAGGAAAGAAGGCTGCTCCAGCCCCATTCCCACAGGGAAAAGCCGGTTCAGGCGCAAAGAAGGCCCCAAAGGTATGTACTCACACCCTCCCATCCCCTTCTCGAGATACTTACTTGGTGTCAGAACCCTCTCATCGAGAAGCGCACCCGAAACTATGGCATCGGTCAAGATATCCAGCCTAGACGAAACCTCTCCCGTATGGTGAAGTGGCCCGAGTATGTCCGTCTTCAACGCCAAAAGAAGATCTTGAACATGCGCCTCAAGGTCCCACCTGCGATCGCCCAATTCCAAAATGTCCTCGACCGCAACACCGCTGCCCAGGCATTCAAGCTTCTCAACAAATACCGCCCAGAGTCCAAGGCCGAGAAGAAGGAGCGTCTCTTGAAGGAGGCCACCGCCATCAAGGAGGGCAAGAAGAAGGAGGATGTCTCAAAGAAGCCATATGCCGTCAAGTACGGTCTCAACCACGTTGTCGGCTTGATTGAGAACAAGAAGGCTGCTTTGGTCCTCATCCCCAACGATGTTGACCCAATTGAGTTGGTTATCTTCCTCCCAGCTCTCTGCAAGAAGATGGGTATCCCATATGCCATCATCAAGGGTAAGGCCAGACTCGGCACAGTCGTCCACAAGAAGACTGCTGCTGTTCTCGCCATCTCCGAGGTTCGATCCGAGGACAAGAGCGAGTTCTCAAAGTTGGTTTCCGCCATCAAGGAGGGTTACAGTGACAAGTTTGAGGAGGCCAAGCGACACTGGGGTGGTGGTGTCATGGGTGCTAAGGCCAACGCCCGTACTGAGAAGAAGCGTAAGGCTCTTGAGTCTGCTATCAAGATCTAAGGGCTGGGATGTATTCTTGATGTGGCTTTTACCGGCGTTTTTTACGATATCATGGCATTGCGTGGCAAGGGATTGTAGTTAGGAAAAAGCTACAGCAAAAATTCAAGACCAATGATACAGTAAATCTTGGCAATTTCTTCAAATGCTTTCTGATAGCGAATCAGCTGACTTCTGTGTTCTTTCTGTGAAAGCCTGGACCACGATCCCGAGCTTTAGATATGCCAAACTTGATCGAGACTCGACGATGATCCTCTTGCCTCCGCGCACAATGACCCCGGAAGAGGTGAATCACGTTTCAAGCCAGCTTGTGGAAATGCTTAATTCCATGATTGGTGGTTGATCGTCTCCGGGGGCGGGATTTCCTCCCAAGTTGAAAGATGATATAATTTCTGTTTAATCTCAAGAGGTCATGTGGAATACCAGCTGCGGGCTTCCAAGGCTGTTGACGCAGCAAGCGAGAGAAAATAGCCAACAGAAGTTTGGAAACGTCTCTTTCGGCCAAGCTGATTGCTGTTTCCCCGGTCTATTTCCCTGCTGGCCAAGCAGTTCCACGCAATTGTTGTGTAGCAGTACGTTTTGGTTGAGTGGAGGGCCAAGGCGCCCCGAGAGACGCCCAGAAGTCTCAATTGCTCCTTTTGAGGATCAAGGGATAAGGTATCCTCGATGAGGAAATCTTTGGTGAGGAATTTTGGGGATGACCATGTCTCATGATAGGTTGAGCAAGCCACATTTTGTGAGTAGAAAGTGGAGAGATTCTCACTGTAGTTGTGCAATGAGCAGACTGCTGCAGATAAAGAGAATGGTTGAAGAGATGGAGAAAATTGAGAGCGCGGCCAAGGAGGAGGGACGTGGTGTTGTGTTACGAAATTGATGATGCCACTAGCTCCTCAACATGTTCTATAGTTTGGGGGGAATAAGTCGGATGAAGCCGTCTCTTGAGAGCAGCGTACTATATATAATACAGATTGTCGGCGGCATGGCACAGGCACAACATTGGCAAGAGTATCAGGAGTTCTTCTCGCATGTTTGACAATCACGTCTCGTCTCGGACGACCCCCTTCGCTTCAATATTCAATATACGACGGGACTGTGCCTTGCGGATACAAGTACACTTTCCCCCTTTGCTTCCGATAGCCCCACGATCTCGAGTCTCTCCCGTTCTCCATATTTGGTCTGCAGCTCTCCCCCCAAGACTTTTCTTTCCGTCATCCTCGTACGATCTTCCTCTCTCATCATCGCGCGTCTTCGCGTCTCCGCGTCTCCGTCTCTTCCAGACTCTGCGCCAAACACTTTGGATCATTTTCCGCCTTCCTTCGCGATCGGTACAGCTTAGCAATTGCTCGTTCTGCAATTGACTCGTCCCATTGGTCGAGGCTTATCGTAGGTTAATCGCCCCGGCCAGCGCAGAAACCGGAGAAGTTGCTAACGGCACTAAGAAAAGGAATATCTTTCTACCACCACCACCACACACCCACCTCCGGATTCTATATACACCTACACACCTATTTCATCCTAATTGTTCGCCTTCTTTGTACATATTATCTCGGGGTTTGTGTTGAGAGAGACCCGTTATTCACCATGGATTCCAACCAAGGTACGTTTGGAGGTCATCTTTTCCAACTGCGCAACGGAGATTGGGTGATTGTACGAGCGCTTTTGTACCTCCCCCAAACCCCGATTCCTTCACAACCTCCACCTCTCCTCAAATACTCTCAAGAGTCTTGCACCTCAGAAAGGGCACATCAATAATGGATACTAACATGGAAGAAGATAAATTCACCTACGCCCTCAAGTCCAACGATGCCTGGGCAAACTACAAGGGCCATCAAAACCCCACTTACTTCCCCGAGATGTCAAAGGGTCAATCGCCTCAAATCCGTATGTCCTCACCTCACCTCACCTCACCTCCCTCTTCTCTCTCTTCCTAGAATGAGATAGACAGAAACTAATATATCCCCAACAGTTTGGTTCGGCTGCAGCGATTCTCGAGTCCCCGAGACAACCCTCCTAGGTCTCCAACCCGGCGATGTCTTCACCCACCGCAACATCGCGAACATCCTCTCCCCAACCGACCTCAACTTCCTCTCCGTCCTCGAATACGCCGTCGCGCACGTAAAAGTAAAGCACATCATCCTCTGCGGCCACACCTGCTGTGGCGGTTGCGCCGGTGCCCTCTCCGATGGTCGGATTGGTGGGGTTCTCGACGCATGGCTCACGCCTCTGAAAGCGGTCAGACTGGCAAACGACCAGGAGTTGAGCGGTATCAAGGATGACGGCGCACGAGCGCGACGACTGGCAGAGTTGAATGTCCAGAAGGGAGTGGAGGTCTTGATGGACAATTATGTTGTTGAGGAGGCGATGAAGACGAGGGGCTTGACTGTTCATGGTATTGTCTATGATATCGCTTCTGGCAAGCTCAACGATTTGGGAATTGGATCTGGAGCTAAGGGGATCCCAATGAAGCCTGGACAGCAGGGTGCCGATGGCGCGCAAGACGAGGAGTTCGAGCTTGTCAAGGGAAACCATGGCATGCTTGTTTTCGACGGCGAGGTCGCGGAGATGGCTGTTCGATAATCAGGGAGGATTGGAACGGCAGACGGCGTTTTTCAACCTACATATACGGGGGAGTACGGAAAGGAAAGCTGGAGTTTGGAAGGGACACTTGGAAAGTAGCATTATACACGGGGCGAGGAGTTTGAAATATTGGGCGGAGAAAGAGAGAACAGAAATGAATAGACAGATGGCAATGTCGGCGGGAGTTGGGATCTCGGGTTTTTTCATGGATCGATCCTCGGAAAGGGGATTTTAGGGGGCTCGGCAGGTTTGCTTGATGCCAGGCGTTTTCTTACTCGATGCATTCCGTATGGGGAATCTCCGCTTGCCTTTTACCTAGTTTGGTGTTTTTACAATGAAGAAATTGTTTTTCCCATGGTGTTGCGTAGTTCTATTGCCGCCTATACCTAGAAGGCTTTCTTCCTAGATCTTGACACATTAGGGGCTGAAAGATGATTTATTATAATTATGAAATTATATGTTGAACAATTCTATAAAGGCCAATTTCGGTACGAGTAGAGGGGGGCAGGTCATGCTCGTCGAACCAGAAGCTATCTATGACTTCAACTCTCCTACTCAAAGACTTTTAGTCGCTTTTAAATCATCAACTACCTTAGCTGGACTCTAGAGATATATTTCACGTGCGAGCCGGGCCGTTGACTCCGATCTCAAACCTGATAAGCGAACCACCTCAACCCCTCATTACTTGTTCTACACCATCCAGTACAAGGCAATTGAGATGAAAGCAATCCCGCGTATAACTCCAAACTGGAAACTCATCCCGCCCTACCACCACCACCTCTCGAGACTCTCCTCCACTTCATCACCTCTTTTAAAATCCTATCGACATACTCCGTCCATTCGTCCCAACATTCATACCCGTCAACGCCACAAAATGACATCCCCAACAGCAAGCCAAGTCCTAGCAGCGCAAATAACACAACTAAAAGGCTACAACGCATGCGACATCTCCGACGCCCTCCTAAAACTCAAAGTCCCTAACGCTGGATTCATCCCAGATCTAAAACTCCAAACATCCAGCACCTCTACCATCTCTACCATCTCTTCTCCCTCTCCCTCTCCCTCTCTTCATGTAGTTACTATAGCACCCGCGTCAACGGTGACTTTCGTCTCTAAAATTGTTCAGGAGGATAGAGGGGCGTCGAATATCCCCAAGGGTAAACACTGGGTGGATCTCTCGGTTCCGGAGACGATTGTTGTTATCAGTCAACCGGAAGGGCAGAAATGCGCTGTTTTAGGGGGCATTATGGGGTTGAGGATGAAATATTTGGATGTGCAGGGTGTGGTTGTTGATGGGAGGGTGAGGGATTTGGACGAGTTGGGGGAGACGGGACTTCCGGTGAGTAGTTTTTTACTTACATCTTTTTTTTTTTTTTTTGGAAGGAGCGGGGTAGTTCGTGTAGGTAGGATCGAAGTTTTCTTTTCTGTTGAAGAGCTTCCGGAAGGTTCGCGATGAGAAGTTCGCTCTTTCCCTTCTTGGTAGACATTAGACACAAAACCCAGAAGGCAACTTTTGCCGCAAGCGCGGATAACAGGAAGGCAAGGAGGGAAGGAGGGAAGGAGGGAAGGAGGGAAGGAGCGACCAGAGCCACGAACCTAACTCACAACCCTCCATCCCCATCCCACCCTTTCTTTCTCTTGCTCCCCCTCTCTGCACTTTCTCTTCCTCGTCACCAACCTTCAGCTTCAAAATCAGCTTCTGCCCTATTCCCGATTCATCTCTGCTCGCCCAACATCCTCCTTTATCTTGCTTTTCTCTCCCAAAAACTGCATCCTAATGTATTTTAGATATGGTCCAAATCCACATCAATAGTAGGCGCAGGCGCAGAAGCTAAACCGTATTATCTCCAAACACCCCTAAACATCGACGGAACAAAAGTCAACCCTGGCGATCTGGTAGTTTCCGATCCTGCGAATGGGGTGGTTGTGATACCCCAAGAGAACGTGGAGGACGTTTTAGGGCTTTTACCGATAGCCTCTGAGGCTGATGAGATGGTTAAGGAGGGTGTTCAGGGGGGGATGAGTGTGGCGGAGGCTTTTCAGAAGTTTAGATGAGCGGTTAGAAAACTCCTCTTCATCCTCTTTTGGTTTTCCAATAGGCCCCACCAGACTTGGGCATCGATACGAGATTTATCGTAAATAGCGCGATCTATATCGTCGATTATTGTCGGATCGCTGGAATCTGGTACGTGTATTGTCGTTAGAAAATTAACGATTTTCGATAAATATCGGGTTTTGGACGCTAGTGCTTTGTAGTACTAATAAACATCGTGTGGCTTATATTTACTATTTGAAACTTGCTTTGTTATATTGAAAAGTTATTATATAAATCTTAATTTAGTAGAAGGTTCTTATAATAAAAGGATAAAAGTAGTACGGCATCCTAAATGTACTAAACTTTATAAAAACGACTAAATTGTGAATTAGAAAAGGTAAAGAGTAAAAGGTAAAAAGAGGCGAAGATATATTTAAGCTACTAGTTAAAACGACTTAAATTCACCACCTCTCTCTATTACTCTATTTTCATTTTATCTATATACTCTAGCTCCTTCTCCCTTCTCTTCTTTGATTCTATTTAAGTATTTTAGAAGTGGAAGAACGAAGAGGAGAGAGAGAAGAGCAAAGGTAAGGTGTATATTTACATCTCGCTTAATTATAGCTCTTTCCGTAAGAGGCTGATGGTTATATAATAACGTATCTATTACTTGTTTACTAACTCTCTAACTCCTTCTAACCTTCTCTTTTCTTATTCTTCTTCTTCTTATTCTTCTTCTTCTTTTTTAATATCGGGCTTATAAGTTCTTATATATCTTATACTATATTTAATTTAGTTTTGATTAATATATTTATATAGTGTACTAGAGTATAGATACGAGGAGTAAAGTTGTAATAATAGTCACTTGACGACATATAATAATTGATCTTAAGACGAGAGAAATAGACAAAGTACAGATTCTTCCTCTACTACGCCCTAAAAAAGTAACTCTTTTGCAATTTGCGATTTCGGAGCTTTTGAAGTTTAGTGCATTCAGGCTGCCGTAGTTAGTGTTTCAGTGGTTATTAAGCACCAAAAGAAAGTAGGATGTGAGCAAAGAGAACCAAGAATGCCATTCAAGAGGACCTTGAAAAGAGGTTATATTATTTAAAGACATTGTTTAGACTCTTTGACGAGTTTTCATACTATGAATATCTTCTTTGTACTATATGGATGCTTACCTCGTGTTAGACCAGAGGCTAACCAAGATACAAAGAAAGGCCTAACTAAAAGTTATAAAGGATAAAAAAAACTCTTATATATTTAAGACTTCCACTATTCCTCTAGAATATGCTAATTCTTTAGAATACTAACTACTTTAACTCTTTATTATAACTTTCTAACAAAGTTCAAATAAAACACTAACTTTAGCTTTTAAGATACTAATATCAATAATCAAAGCATAACCTAGGACCTCTAAGCAACTACCGAGAAGTGGGACACCCTTCGAAATATAAGAGCAAAACTGCTAAAATAGGACGATAATATCAATTGGAAGCTATAGGACTTAGTAGACATTTGCAATGATCTAAGGCTATTTTTAGAATCTTCTACTAAAGGTAAGACTACTTATCTAGAGGTCTAGATACTATATAGCGTTTCCCACTATATAAGTAAGTTATTAAGAAATATAGAGTATATAGTAGTGACCTAGAAATTCCCAAAAACCCAGGATGGGATTCTTAGATTAGGTTCCGCAAGGGTAAGAACAATGCCTAAAACACGGTATGCTCCGGTAGCGGAACCGACTTTCAGTAGGTCGGCAATTCGAGCGATAGTACGGTCTATTCCTATACAAGGTACCCAACTAGCAGTATCACTTACAAGTAATTCTTTACGAATCCCCCGGTCATATTTTCAACGGCTGTTTACAAGTGATAGTTCATTATTTCAACGCGCGCTTCTATTAGATGTTTATTCTACCCTTACTCGTGGACCCCAATAACCAGACAACTAGCTTACCAAAATGATTCTGGAAAGTTGAAAATAAAAGATCTATCTGTGACTCTTTGGGTTCTGGTTCCTCGCTTGGTGGTTTTGGAACCGCCTGCCACTTGCACCTGGACGTTTCCTGTTACCTTTGTTGACCACAACTTCAAATATATGGACCAGGTCAATTTTCCTTAGTAGAGAAAAGTAGAAATACTCTTATAGTAAGTTGCGAGTTAAGCTTCCCTTTTGACGATATTTTATAAACCGTGCGTTTTTAGAAAAAAAAATTCTTCCTTCTTTATTTTAGAAGACAGAAAACTAAAGTGCTTGTTAAGATATAAGACCTAGCGAGAAAGAACCGCTATATCTTCTTCTGTCTCCTCTCTCTTTATTACTATCTTTAAGTAAGTATACTAAGAATAAACTTAAAAATACTTAATTCTCAAGAAACCCCTTTTTATAAGAAAAGATTTCACACCCCTATAATTCTACTAGACAAATATCTAAGTGTCTGTTTTCTTCCTAAAAAGTTTATAGAGTAAGAAAGGGGGTATAGAGCTCTTATTATCTGTTCTCGAGGATATAATAACATACCTTGTTATTATGTAAAGAGAAAGAGTATCTAGGTAAAAAAAAGATTTTAAAAACGCACGGTTTACAGAATAACGTCAAAAGGGAAGCTTAACGTACAAGAGCCGAAAGAGGTTAAATATAACTCGGCGAGTTATTCTCAACCCCCGAGGAAAGGCTTTGAAGCGGGCACTTTGAGAAATTCCAAGCAAAAATAAAATGCGTGTCCGTGAAATGGAAGATAATGGAATCGTGAAGGGTCTTTGCTACGAAAGTGGAAGAACTCAAGAAAAGAAAAAGAAAATTTGACTGGAAATCTTTACTTCACTCTAAATTCCCCACTACCAACTCCTCTCTCCCAAAATCACTTCTCAGACGTTCTTTCTGATTTTTTAACCCCACCTGTACTGCATACTTTTTCCTCTCTCAAAAACGGCGGCGGTCTTTCCAACACAAAACCATAGATCGGGTAAACAAACTACACGGCTCCACCCTCCGAGTCCCAAAATCCGAGGAAGACTTCTCAACCCTTGTTAATGAAACCAAATACGAGGGCTTTTGCGACAAGGTCCAGATCGCGAATGAAGATACCGGAATCGTGGGACGACCAGCCATGGAAGAGCTATGGGCTTTCGTATGTCGAGCCAAGGCAAATCAAACCTTTCCCACCGAAGGCGAGGGTATCCTGGGTGGAATCGAGGGAATAGGCAGTGCTGAAACCATGGGTCAGAAGGAGATTGTTCTTCAAGATGCATTTGAGCAGGTAGGTTTCATTCTCACATTCTTTCTATGGGATTTAGTATCTTGTGTTAAAGTAGTATAAACGCTACCTAGGTTCAGGGATATGCGGGATTCGATGCTGGGAAATATTGGGAGGCTATGAAGGGAGAAGCTGAAAAACAAGGAGTGAATCTTAACACTGATGTAAGTTGTCAACGTCTTCTTAAGATACTATTTCTCGAAAACAAAAATTAAGCTAATGTCATGCTATATTAGAGCCATCTTGATCCTTCTCAAGCCTTTGCTCATCAGAGTGCTGCAGCATTTGGAAATTTTGCAACGGCTGGACTCCAAGGAAAGTCCCACCTGCAATCTAGTGTTACAGGCCAGAATCTTTTGGGTTTGATGGGCCAGATGGAGGATGAGGAGAAGGAAGAATTTGAGGAATTTGAGGAGGAGCCTGATATGGTGGTAGATTCGACACCATCCCACCCTCTACCCCCACGTCGTCCCGCCAGAGTTATTGATGAAGATTATGATGACGAACAATAGGACTATGAATAGACCACGCTTTTTGTTTTGTGGTTCGGGTACTTAGATGGGGAAGGAAATTTCTTAGAAATTAGTAATTCCTACGGCTTTGGAATTGAAAAGGCATTCACTATGACTCCAAAAATGACACAACTTTCGCATGAAATCTTCTATGGTTCTTCGCTTCAAAGGGTAGACCTGAACCCCAATTTTAAGGTGAATCAGGAGCGCAAGAAGTCGTGCAGCTTCAATGCAACACAATAATAATTTATGTTGAAAGGATAGTATGAGGTTCGATATTATTATATTGCTTAAGCAATTCCAGAGGGGAATTGCTCTCTACTTATATATAAGAGGGTTTAAGAAGACCCACATCACGTAATAGGTATAGATGTTTAATACTCCTACTTAATCTAAACACTCCTAGATTATAATACTAATATACTTTAATAAACCTTCAGCTAAAAACCTTTAAAGGATAAAAAGCTAGAGAAGAATATATAAGCAAGAAGACTAATTAGAGTCCTTTAAGAAGTTAATTTAAGGTATTAACTTCGTCCTCTCCTTCTATATCTATAGTATATACTAAGACGCCTCCTATAGTTAAGTTACCTAGTGTAGTATCTCCTATACTCATGTTATTCGCATAGTCGTAGTTATCTAGGATATAGTAGAAATCCGTTAGCTAGTCTAGTCGATTCTTAATATACTCTCTTAAATATATAAGAAGTCGCTTACACTTTACGTCCTTATCTTATCCTTTAAGTATATTAGTACTAGGTTTAACTTTAACTTTAATCGATTAATTAATACTAAGTAGATACTTAGTACCGTTGGTTTTAATACGCCTTTATATACTAGTAAAACGTTTGATTAAGAGTCCTTTATACTTAGTATATATAATATTAGTAGACCTTATTAGTAAGGGTTAGAGTAGTATCTAAAAGGCTTTTTTGAAGGGTATAGTAGATGCCTAGTATAGTAGGGGTAGTAAAGTATTAAGACAACGGCGTTTTAGAGATAGCTTAATTTTAAGACTTTATATAATAGGTGGTAATATATCTCTTATAGGTTCTACTACTTCTACTACTCTTATAGTTTCTACTACTCTCATAGGTTCCACTGCTTCTATAGATTCTACTGCTTCTACTACTCTTATAGGTTCTATATCCTCGTCTTTAATATCGTCTAAATTAGTACTCTTATACCTAGAGTACTTGTTAAGGGCCTATTTACTCTTAGAGTTGTTCTAGGCTAGGTCTACTAGAATAGGTTTTCTTTCTTTTAAGAGCTTCTAAGAATAGAGATCGATAACTTCATTTATTAGTACTCTAATAAGGAGAGTATAGTTATAAGAGTCGATTTAAGTACTAAGAGTAACCTATTTAAAACTAGTAGCTTTAAGGTAACTAGGACTTTAAAGCTACTATTCAAGATAGTCCTAGTTACTAGTAAGGTTCTAAATAAAGTAACTTAAGATAGCTAGACATCTCTCGACTAGGCTAGTATTACCTCCTCTACTAATCTATATATTAAGGTTTCTTATACCTCTATTCTTTTATAGATAGTTAATGAATTTCCTTTATATACTAAGTAGACTTATAAAAAGGACGATATTAGTATCTTAATACTTAACTTCGGCGTTAGCGTCTAGAATAAGAAGTCGTAGACTTATAAGAAGTTTTCGTTTAATAACTATAACCTAGGTATACTATAGTATAGTAAAGTATTATAGCTGATTTATTTTAACCTAGGTTTCTATCTAAGTAACTATAAGTATAATAATCATATCTTAAGACTTGATTTAGTCTAGACTAAAAATATATAAGAAGTATTTAAATAGTAGGTAGTACTTATTTATATCGTCTTACTAGTTTACCTTTTCCTGTTTTATATAATAGGTAATAGAGTATTATATAATCTAGTAAGATAAGTATACTCTATTATAGCTACTATTAATTTTAGATAAGTAATACTAGATATTATAACTAATAGAGTTAGTCTTTAAGCTTCTAGGTAATAGAAGTTTTAGATGTCGAGTATTAATATCTATAAAGTTAAAGAAGGGTTCTTTTAAAAGAGTAATAGCTTTTAACTTCTTAAGAGTTATACTAGAGGCGTTTCTAGTATTTGACATTTTTTAAGTAAGATAAGTATTTAAAAAAAGATAATTTATAGATAATAGAGAGAGTTTAATTATAAGATGTTTAAGTATTAGATATATATAAGTAGTTAGTATAGTAGCTAGAGCGCTAGGTAGCTAACTATGTAATATAAATCGTTAGTCTTAGTAATATAATCTCCTCTTATAATTCATGCTATATAGTTATATAACTTTTAAAAACTATAATAAAAAACGTTTTTTAAGTACTAGATCTATTCTTTAGTATCTAAAGGTATAATAGTATAAGTATAAAGAGTATATTATATAACCTTCTTTTGTTTTCTTTAAAGTATTAGATATAGCTTCTATAGTATTTTTAAGCGAGTGCGAGGTAATAGCGATACTCTACTAAGCTTTTAAACACCCCTCTTCTTAATACCTATTAAGAATTAGAACTTCTTAAAAGTATTCCTAGGAAAGGGTTTTATAAGTCTATTTACTACTTACTCTTTTATACTAATAAATATAAGGTTTATATATCCTTTAGCTTATACTTCTCTAACCTTAACGTCTTAGGTAGTAATATACTTAGTATAGTTATAATAGATAGGGTTTTTTATAAGTACTATAACCTCTTAATTATTATAAAGGATTACTATAGTAACTCTTAGTTTAGTCTCTAAGATAAGCTAATCTAAGAGACGTCGTAGCTAAATAGCTTCGTTTATAGTATTTATCTCTCTCTTAAGTTCCGCTTTATATAAGAATAGTAAGACTATAGCCTATCTTTTAGATAACTATAAGATAGTACTACTACTAATATTAAAGAGGTATTTAGAAGTAGATTGTCTAGTTTTATAATATCTAGCCTAGTTAGTATCTAAATAGCTTATAAGTCTTTTAAGCTTACTTTAAAACACTAAGTCGTAGCTTATAATACTCTTAAGATAATATATAATTCGTTTTACTACTATCTAATATTTATTAGTTAAATTAGATAAGAATCTACTTATAATAGATATAGAGTAGATAATATCTAGTCAAGTACTAAGTATAGTATATATAAGAGAACTAATAGCTAATTAGTATTATTATCTAAAAGGTTTAAAGCTTTTATAGTCTTTAAGAGTAGCTATAAGATAATTATTAGCCTCTATTAGTATATGATATATCTTTATATTAAGTATATCGAAATCTTGTAGTATTTTCTTAATATAGGCTTATTATCCTAAGTAAAGTATTTAATATTCCTTATCTTAAGTTACTATTATACTTAGATAGTAGACTACTAGACTAAGATCTAATATTTTAAAGTAAGTGTTTAATACCTTTTTCACTTTATTAATTTCCTATAGTAATCCTCTAATAATAAGAAGGTTATTAATATAGGCTATAATAATAATATCTTTATAGTAGAAGACGCTAGTATCTATATTAAGAGGTTTAAAACCAAAGGTTTTTAGGAAACTATAAAGAGTATTATACTAGACTTTAGGTGCCTACTTTAGACTATAAAGTACTTTTTTAAGTTTATAGACTTTTATACTATCCTCTCTACTATTAAGAAACTCTATATAAACTTCTTCTTTAATATCTCTATATAAGAATATAGTTTTTATATCTATTTACTTAATCTCCTAGTTTAAGGTAGTAGTAATTATAAATATAAGTTTATAGCTTATAGGCTTTATAATAGTAGTAAAAGTTTTATTAAAGTTAATACCTTCTTCTTATTTAAAACTGTAAACTACCTAGCGAGCCTTATACTAAATAATCTAACCTTTATTACCTATCTTAAGTTTATAAACCTATCTACTTATAAGAACCCTTTAGTTTATAAGTCTCTTAACCTCCTTCTAGGTACTATTTTCCTTAATAGAATCGATTTCCTTATTTTTAGCTTCTATCTACTTTTAAGCTTTAGTATATATATAGGCCTACTTATAGGTTTAAGGCTTAAAGACGTTATTTTATACCTAGGCTAGTAGTACTACTATAAAGTAGGTCTTATCGATTAGTTAATAGATAAGAGTGAATAGTAGTAGGTTAGATAAGAGTGTAGGTTGAAGGCTATAGTCGTCTATATAGTCTACTATATTATCTAGTAAGGTTTTTAAACTATTAAGATTAAAGCTATTGTCGTCTATAGAGGATTATAACTTCTAATATACTTATAATCTTAATACTCTTATAGTAGTAAGTATAGCTAGATTATAGTATATAACGATTATAGGCTTCGGTAGTAGTAGAGTAGATAGGGGTATTACTTCTTTATTTTAACAAAGTACTAAGATGTCGTTTTCTAAATCTAATAGCTCTATGAATCTAGAGCCTTTAAGCTTAGGCAAAGGTAATAAGTAGCCTAGTCTTAAGTATACTTATAGTTTCTTTATTTAACCCCTTCCTCTTAGAAGTATATAGGTCTTTAATCTTTTATCTCCTACTAATATATCTTACTAGTAGTCTATAACTTATATTTATAAGACTTCTTAATTAGCTTTATAACTACTTTAGTAACATCTATAGTAGCTCTCTTAATTTTAAATATAAAGTTAGCTTTAAGGTTCTTACTTCGTTATTAATTAGGATCTGCTTTATTAAGTTATTAGTCTAAAGTAATCTTAGAAGTAGAGACTTTAAGTACTAGTTCTTTCTCTTATAAGTCGACTTATATTTCGTCGATATAAATATTATTAGCTTAAACGATTTTCTTATTAATAGTCTAGATCTATTTAATATAATCTCCTTTATAGCTTATTAAGCGTCTAGAAAAGGTTTAAGCCTCTTTAGACTTACTCTTTTTAAGCTTATTTTTAAGAACTATATACTATAACTCTATAATTCTTAAATAATTAATATAAAGGTATAAGCTAGTAATAGCCTTAAAGAGGGAAATTTTAGTAGCTATATAAATATATCTTTAGTAAAAATAGATAAAGGTTTATAATAATTTAGACTAAAAGTAGTTAATATAAAAGTTAAGATAATACTTTCTTATTATCTCTATTATCTACTATAAGGTTTAGCCTAGGTGTTTAATAGCTTTATTTATCTTAAGATTATTTAAGATTATAGTTTTAAGTATAATACCTTCTTTCTTAAGATATTCGTTAAGAGTAGTACTAATATATTCACTCTTATTATCACTATAAATATAATAGATCCGTTGTTTAAAGCACTCGTAGATAGCCTTATATTTCTTAAAACAGGCTAATATATTACTTTTATATTTTATACTATAAGCTTCTACGTCTTTTGTTTTATTATAGTAAAAGTATACCTAGTATCGAAAACTAAATAGTCTAGGTTTTAAAGGTCCTATAACGTCTATATATACTAATTCTATAGAGTATTATCTAGGCTCTATATAGCCTAGATAAGGAACTAATTTTATACGCTCTTTTATATAAGTAGTATAGATATAGCCTTCTATATATATCTTTTTATCTATGTTATAAGATCTTTTATAAAGTATCTTAATTACTTTATTACTTATATATTCTAAGTAAGTATACTAAGTTATATTTACTAGCTTATTAGTATAAGCGATTTAGGCTTTAGCTAATGTTTTAGAGTATAGATAAGAGCGTAGTAGAAGCTTATATTAGCTTAGAAGTACTAGAAGTCCTTTACGCTCTATAAGCTAAATTATAGTACTAGGAAGAGTTTCTAGTATTAATATTTAGAGGTTACCTTTAATAGTAAGTTTATAGATATATAAGGTTTTAGTATTTAGTAAGGTTTAAATATACTTATATATTTTCTATAAGTCTATCTAAAGTCTTTTATTTAATAGCTATAAAAAAGAGAGAAGGTTTACTTCTAGAGTAAGATAGTAGAGTATATTAAAAAGTAGTAGTATCTATAGTCTAGTTTCTATTTCTACTACTAACTTTACTATTCTTTTAAAGATAATAGGTAATTATATTCTACTAATACCTACTACTACTTATAGTTTATTAAAGTCTAGAAGCTCTAGATTTATAAAAAGTGATTTTTAGTAATAAATAGATTTAGAATATCTACTATTAATAATCTATCTTTATAATAAGGATTTAGATATTAAAGCTCTTAGTACTTTAAGATTTAACATAAGATATACTATCTAAGCCTAATAAGAGATAAAGTAGTAGTTAACTTTATTATTTTAGTTAATAACTAATAGTCTTATAAATACTATAGTAGTAGTTTTAGTATTCTTATCTTTTAACTTCTTTTTCTAATTCTAGGTATTATCTTAAAGGTAAGGACGCTTCTTATGTTTAGTAGCTTTTATAGCTGCCTTATTAGCTATTTACTTATTATAAACTAGCTTTAGGTAAGGATATTTCTTAATATAGTTTACTTCTAAATAATATATTTTATTATAGTATATATATTTTAGTATTTTATTAGTTCTAGATTATTTATAAGTAAGTATACCTATTATTATATTATTAGTATCTATGGTTATATATTATTCCTTCTTTTAGACTACTATTATAAGTTTACTAATAGATATAATATAACTAGTATTATTAATATAGTTATAAGTCTAGGCTTAATATCTTTTAAAAGTATTATATACTAGAGTAAGGCTAAATATATAAAGTTAACTAAACTAAGGATCTTTAAGTTTAGTGTCTAGTAAGATAAGTAAGAGCTTATAATTAATCTAGAGGAACTAAGAGTTATACTCTTAGATAGAGGTAAAAACGTTAAGCTATAAAGATAAGAGCTTACTTATAAGTTAATTAAATTATATTAATCTTTTAAGCTAAAATCTATTCTTAAGTTTTATAAGAAGTTATAAGACATTATTACTATTATTCTTAATATAGTTCTTAGCTAAAAAGCTATATTTACTATATATTATATAAGATCTAACGTCTAAGAATTTAACCTATTTTTTATCCTCCTTTTTATATTCTTTCTTTTTAATAGCTATTAGCTCTAGGATAGTAGCTTATCTAAGACCTATAGCTTATACTATTAGAAGAGTATCTAGTTACTACTTCTTATAAGTAATAAGCTATTTATAATAGTAGTCTTTAATATAGAAGCTGTTAATAACTCGTCTTTCTTATTTAGTCTAGTTAGCTTTATCGAGCTCTTAAATATTATTCTAAGTTTAATTTTTAATAGATATAATTAAGAAGAGCTAAGTAGGCTAAGAGTAGAGAAGGTAAGAGTAATAGATAAAGGTTCTTTAGTATAGAGTCTAAAGATGTTTATAGAGCTTAGAGAAGGAGAAAGAAGTTCGTTTTCTAATAAGAATAATTTAGTAGTATTAGAGCTAGTATTAGTTTTAGATTTAGTTTTAGATTTAGATTTAGATTCTAGATTAGAGGGTATATAGTTAGAGTCTTTAAGTAGGTTGTTTTTATAAAAGTATTTAAGATAAGTTTAAAGAAGAGTTTAAGTATAATAAGGAAAAAGATTAGGTCTAAAGTATAATATAAGTAAGTACTATCTTATCTTCTTTATTATTTAATAGACTAGGAAGCGTCTTTTTAAAGCTACTTCTAGCCTTTCTCGACTTATCTTAAATTAGCTCTTAATAATCTTCTAAAACCTTATTTCTTCTAAAATATTTATTTCAAATTTTTCACTTATATTAATATAATTTCATAAGCTATCTAGGTAGTATATTAAGAGGTTAGTGTTTTTTAACTTCTTTAAGGTCGCTAAGTTTTTACTACTAAGAAGCTGTATAAGCTAGGTTAGGAGTTGATCTAGTATTTTAGTACTTAGGTGCCTTAGTACTTTTATTATAACATGTGTTAAGATGAAATAGGGGTAGTAATACTAGGTATAATAGATATAAGAGATCCTGTTTTTAAATTATAATAACTTATATATCTATTAGTAGAATATGCTTATACTAGGTTAAGGAATTATTTAGAGACTTAGTAGTAATTTAATTAATAAGTCTAAGATAGAATTCTAGGCTTATAACCTATTAAAAGGATAGTATAAGGTTTAATATTATTATATTACTTAAGTAATTCTAGAGGGGAATTACTCTCTACTTATATATAAGAGGGTTTGGGAAGACCTACATTACGTAACAGGTACGGATGTTCAACAATTTATGCCGGAACTGGGTTGGAGGCTTGACTGATAATATACAAAGGGGGGGTTGATAAGCTTTCCTTGAAATTTCTAGGTACACGGAAATGCTCCCGAGTACCTGGAAGGAGAAGTAACAAAGTACCCCTTGCCGGTTGTGGATATTGATTTGGGGTACAAGGAGAGCTGCTATACCACACTGGTTGCATGTCTGCGCTTCAAGGCTATGTATATAAAAATTCTCCCTCGGGTTAATTCGCTTGTTCATGGCCTGTTAAGCTGATATGATCATTTTTCATTCATTTCCACGTTGGCGAAGAGAACCTTACTGACTAGACTTTTCCTCGTGTATCTTACATGGAGCTTAATAAGAGTTCATGATTCATTGGAATTTCAATCTTTCACAGCGATGAGTCAGACTCTCTACTATAAATATAGCATTCTTCGTTCACACCAACATTCTCTTCTTTCATATTTCAGAACAAACACAAAGAAAATGACGCTCTACCAAGGCTTCTAAGATGACGACTGTTCCTCAACTTCAAAAAGCATAAGATTCTCAAACTTTCCTTCCTTGTAATACTCATTTACCTCTGAAACTGCCAACTTTCAAAGAAATAAGCAGCTCTGCCATGGAAAGCCCCTTTGAGGAACTCGAAAGTAAACACATAAGAAACTTTGAACGCCGGTTACCTGAAGCGGAGAAGCTTCTTGAAGATGGGAGCGTGATAGAGGATGAGATTTTGAATGTTATTTCAGAAAGCACATCGAAACTACAGGACGCGAAATTTGACAGGAAGTTGCCCTCTGATAGGAAGATCGACATCTTGCTAGGGAGAGCTTTGGTTTTCATCCAAAAGCACCAAATAGAATCTATCAAACGACTAGATGATAAAATTGCAAGGCTGGCGAAACGTGGCGAAAAGGCCGAAGATATTGTGTGGGGTCAGAGAGGTACCTATATGATTCAAGAACTGGAAGAGACGAGAAATTCGGCCAAAAAGGCGGGCGCGGAAATTCTGGAGGAGACAACCAAGATAATTAAAGCTTCCAATAATTTTCCACTTTTCGCTGCTCCAGGTCCGTAGGAGTACAAGGGGGGGTTTCTATACAGCAGAATCTCTGAGGCTTAACAAACCCTAAAATAGGCAACATTGCTCACTAGTTTCGCAATTAATATTGAAACCCGGAGTTCGAGGTTCTCTCGACTTTCAGCTCAGACTCCCAGCTTCTTCAGGTCTCTGGGTCTTTTTCCAAATAAGATATATCTAATATAATACCATAATACCAAGAATTTAACAACTTGGCAACCAACTTGTTAACCGACTCACCAACAACTAATTAACCAACCAATACTAAAAAACAAATCCCAACCAGCACTTGAATAAAGAAGAAAAATCGCTCAATCAATAGAAACTTTATATATAGCTCACTATCTCCGTGGACTTTTAAGACCAAATGTTATAAAGCACAGCTAAATTCTGACCATCTATCATTCATTACATACCTCAAACATAATGTGCTTTCGACCTCGGGCCATTTGTGAAACTAGGAAGCTTCTTTGCTATGTATACAAAACTGCAGAAAAAAATAAACCAGTTTTAAAAATGGATGTAAACGAGGTAACGCAAGGTTTATCTTCAATTGGAGCGGGAGGTAGTAAGTCGGAGGCTACGAGAACGGTATGGAAGAATGGGGTAAGTATGCGTAAGGTGGGAGAACTTGGTCCAATTATAAAAGCTGCTACCAAGGGGCGTGCGAACCATAGTACGCAGGTGCACAACCAGGAGGGAAAAAGAAAGTAAATAGGCTTGTTTGACATGATGGTGTGATTTACCAGACCAGTTCAGGATGTAGCGAGCTATTGAAATTACATCTAGAGTCCGTAGCGCGACCTACTCTTGCAGTCTTGTAGCATCAAGAAGTGAAATGAAAGAACTCACTCCACACAATTTGGGATGAAGGAACTTTGTGAAACAGAGTTGGTCAATTTTTTTTGTTGAAACCTTGGGTGCTAAACCACTGGAAACTGTGGATTCTAATAATCGAGTTTCAAATTCTTCATTCAACAGCCTCTTTCCAAATAATAACCTTCTTCATCCCAACATACATACCTGATTAATCTTCAAGTCAAGTTTCTGATGGGATTTCTCAATAGCGATTTCTCAATAGCGCAACTTAAGTTGAAAAGAATCATTCTACAGTTCAAAAGACAAACCATAAACTGGAAACCCGTAATTCTAGTGACTAGCTAAATTGTCGATTTGTAGAAAATCTACAATGGGGAGGTGCTAGTGGTTACGCTTGGGGACACTGGATACTTAGATGAGCAATGGAGTTTGATGAAGTGTCTTAGGTAGGGGTGGGCAATCCCTAAAATATCCCCTGGGGACTAGTGAATTACTGTCTCCCCATGCCCTTACCTTTCTTTTTGTGCTTCACCCAATATGTGTAGTTGACACGTCCCGAAAAGATAATTTCCCAAGGTGAATCAGAAATCAACACAGCTCCATGGATATAAGTACAACGTGCATGAACACAATCATGGCTTCTATCCTCAAAACTTTCAACCCCCCACCCGCAAAGATGGCAGATCCAGTCCGCGAAACCGAGGGACCGCCAAGGAGAAAATCATGGAAAGAAGATGCCATAGCCATCACCAATACCAAAACTACGGAGCCCAAAAAAGACGTCAACCCTTGCCCAATCTGTTACGAACCTATCAAAGAGCAAGACAGAGTGAGGGTCCTGAGTTGCAACCACGAATTCTGCCGCAATTGCATAACCGAGTGGCTCAAAACGTCGAACAAGAAAGAACACGCGACCTGTCCCTATTGCAGAGGTAAACAGGTAAACATCGCCCACCATTTCGACTCCGAAGGAAATTTCCTCACGTTTTTCCACACGGCAAAGATCTGGAGCGTGCAGCTTAGCAACCAGAATACTACGCAATTCTTCAAGAATCAAGGGAAGTTTTACAGCGCTTCGACTTCCACACAATTGAGAATCATGCAGGCGGATGGAGTAACGACTATTGCCTTGGGTTTCAGGTGGTCATTGACTCCCCACACTGTTCAGGAGACGACCACCAAATATCGCGATACAGAGACCGATCCAACAGCAGCACACTCCTTTGAAACGCTTACGAAAGTGCTGATGGAGAGAATTCGATTATATGGCACTGGTCCCCGTCCTGGTAACTTGGCAGGCAGTGACTATTTTAATTACCGAGCGCCTGAGATATTACCCAAAAGGCAGCCGAGGGGAGTTAACTTTGCCTATTTTGGACGGTTGGAGGGATTTGCGAGAATGGACCAGGGACAGGCTGTTGAAGGTCTTATACATGATAAACATATTATTCATGAAGCTCACGAGGGCCAACGAAAAGGACTCCTGCATGCTACGGCGACCCAGACTGTCAGGGAGATTCTGACGACCGATCGCTCAAGCATGAAAGAATCTGTACGTCGTACAATTATGGAACGAGGTGATATTAAAAGTCAGAAGGCCAAAAGTCCAAGCATGACAACAAACATACGTCTTGCTTTGGGTAAGGCCTTATTGTGCGATTTCGATAGCAGCATATCAAACGTCGTGGACGGACGTCATTTGTACGATGACAAAGGTGTACAGGTTGGGCTGAAAGTGATGCCGGTGGTTCTGAAGAGGGTGAGAACTCCCCAGGGACTAGGAGGATTCCTCTTTGATTCATGATAGAGATAGGCATGGGATGGGATGAAGTTGGGGGGTAGAATCAATTCTGGTGCCGAGATACAGATCTAGAATGCTAATTTCACTTTTGTACTTTTGCTATTGTTTCATATGAGGATATTTGTTCTTATGTGTGGTAAGTTATACACCTAAGAAGACCTAATTTGCTCTGAATAGTATAAAAGAATAAACGTAAGTTATAATAAGACGATTAGATTTAAATTCATATACGCTCTTAGAATAATCTTATCTCTTAAATTATTATTAGATAAAAACAATAAAATATAAACTCTATTTTTTCTCTTCTAACTTTTTATCTCTAATTAGACTTAGACACTAATACTTTTATATTAATAAATTATCGATAATTAGCTCTTGATATAAATTAATACTCTCTTACTCTAAATAATTAGCACGATATATCGTTAGTAGAAAAGAGACGATTATTAATATATATTAGCTTTTTGAAGTTAGTAGCTCTATATAAGTTATATAATATAACTTACTCTTTTTTTCTAAAGCTAATCCTCTTTTATATAATTACTATATTAATAAATCTAGATTATTAACTTTAAGAGAGCTAAGTACTTATTTATATTATAGTATTATATTAATAAAAAGTATATAACTTTATTTAAAGTCGAGTCTAATAGAATCTATAGATTCTAGCAGCTATCGGCACGGATTTGCTATTTAGCGATCACATGACTCGATATATTATATATATTAAGTTATTATTAATTAAGTTCTACTTGATACGATAATCGTTAGTAACTCCCTCGATATTTTATTAATAGTATTACCTAATCAAGCTATCTCAGCTTTTTCGAGAAATAACTTTATCCAGATGATGTTACTAGATAACTACTCTTAAACCTTTCCCGGTTCTACGGGCTCTAGTAAACAGCTCATATTTTCCCGAGGAAGTGAAAGGATAGCGTCGCGTGACATCGTCCAAGTTTGTGAGGAAAGTATGAAGGAGGATGGGAATAATGACTATTGAGTATCTGGAGGAAGAAGACTATCCTGTGTTTCCGCCCCCCGCTTCCTACTCCGACCTCCACCCCCAAGAAACCTCAAAACCCATTCTCTCACCGACTTAGTCTTAGCCAGTTGCGAGTTTAAGGAGTTGTCTGCTGTAAAATCACTCCTGGTATAATATCCAGAAGTATCACTCCGATCAACCCTACTTCTATAAAGGAGATGTACAGTCGTAAACCCCTTCCTCGAATTCTGACCATACACCTTTCCACGAAAACTATTCAAAGCCACATTTCGCATAAGGACCACATCCTGAGGTCGTAATGATCCAATTGACTCCTTCAAATCAGGAGATTGCGAGGAACCTATCCAAAAATTGATTCCAAAGCCTGATTTCGTTTCGTCTCCTACAAGGGCTTCGATGAGTTCTACTTTTGCTCCGCGTTTGGTTCTGATGGATCGTGGTTCTGGTATGGAGATGATGCCGACTATGAGATTGACTGTCATGACTTGAGGTTGGATTGAGTCGAGGTAGAATGAGTTTGGGAAGTCTTTTAGGTGGCTGAGTGGTCCGGATTTGGGAGGGTCTTTTCGATCGAATTTTGCTGATGAGGTGGTGTCGAATGAGTAAGATTCTGAGCTTGAGTATTGCGAGCTCCCTTGGGATGCGGCGGGTACGAGTTGGGATGAAGGAACCTCCTCATGTCGAGCATATGACTCTTCGTAGAATTGTGAGACTACCTCGTCCACCAATTCGGAATTTGAAAGCTGACTATCTAAAGCATCCCCATTGTTCTTCTTCAATTTCTTTACCGGCTTCTTTCCACGCTTTGGTCTTTGCGAGGCCAGGCTATTCTGAGTATTGTTCTGGGATAGTTCTTCCACGAAAGCGCCAACATCAGAGACTGAGAAGAAGGATGCTCCCTGATATTCCGGTTGCCAACAATAACCCTGGGAGAAGCCAGTTGTCAGGTGTTTTGGTTCGAGGGGGAATGATCTCCATTGCGGGATATCGAAGACTGAGGCTGATGGTGTTTCTTCGACATTGGAAAGTGCACTTGGCTGAGTCTTTGGAAGCCTCGCCAATCGAATGAAAGGTGCACTGAAAGACCCAAGAAGGCCATCTTCTTTCCAGTCGAGATCCTCATTCGCCGGACAGCCAAAATAAAACATTTTAGAAGACGGTGAGGCTCTATATCGATATATCGAATTCCCCGTCATTCACCGATACATCCGCCTCGGCTCCGTCTCAATGCCGCGGGCGGGAGATCAACTTCGTTAAAAAGCTCGAGGTTGCCGGAGACCAGAATTACGTAGATAATTGGTTGCAAGCAAGGCATCGGATATTAGGGTTACACAGAGACGCGTATGTCAGCTTACTCGGGTGCCTTTTGTTGTTGAAGCATAAGAAGTCCCCTCCGCGCATTTTCGTATTGCAGTTGTTGTGAGCGCTTGTCCAACATCCAACAGGAGTCCCGCCATTTGACGTTACTCAAGCTTTGTCGCACAGCCACACGGCCGCCCACGACCCGACACCGACAGCCACAACCCGCGGATCTGATAAGCTAAAAATAGTGCCAAGAGCGGATCTGATTACGGAGCTCGGAGTGAGAAAAGCGGGTCCGTATAGCAAAAAAGTGCGGGATTCAAATGCCCCACCAGAATGACTTCTATAAAACAAAGTCGCCCCCATCAACAGGCAAACAATGACACTTCCACTCGTTCGTCTCGTCCCTTCAAGATGACTTCCGCCCTCAAGTCAATCTTCAGCTCTGTACAGCATACTATCGCTGGTACAGGTGCAACCACTCCCATCGATGTTTTGTTTCCCAAGGTAGACCCGGAGGTGGATGGTGAAGACTGTGATCATGACTGCAACTCTTGTCATGTCAAGTATCCAAAGGGGTTCAAGATAGAAGAGGAGGACAAACTATATGGTCATGTCAAAGGATGGAGTACTCATGTTTTGGTGGCAACGGGAAAAACAGATTGGGTTCGAGATGTGGCAGACGAGAAGGGCAGTTTAATGGAGGCCATTGAAAAGAAGGCAGATGTGAAGCTTACAAATGGTGTACGTATACACAAAAACCACCTATTTCCCAAGATGTTCAAATTAATATGCATTCAGAAACTCATGCTGTCCGCATCTAATATCCCAACTCCCAACCACTCTGCCGATTATTCCGAACCAACGACCGTCCTCCTCCTACCTGCCTTTATCATAATCGAAAACGTTACACCAAAATCCGTGAATACTCTGATATCCAAATATATCAACCCGGCACCAACAAACACAACACCTCTTGCCCCCATCTCACTACCTCTATCATTACCCGATCCCCTCCCCACCGCAGAACAATTAACTTCACGACCGTCCCCCCACCGAGCGTTGATCCTTCTATGTTCCCAAAAGACTCGAGATGCTCGATGCGGACAGAGTGCACCACTCTTACGAAAGGAATTCGAAAGACATCTGCGAATATCCGGTCTTTATCGTGACCTTGACGATGAGCGACCAGGAGGAGTGGGAATATACTTCATCTCGCATGTTGGTGGACACAAATACTCAGCAAACGTAATGGTTTATCGGAAGTCGAATGCATTTGGACTGGATCAGGTAGCACGAGCAAAAGTCGGCGAGGATAATTTCCCCCAACCTGCAAAAGGAATAGAAGGTGAAGAGCAAATGGGAGCTGCACAGTGCATGTGGATTGCGAGAGTTAAACCAGAGGATTGTGAGGGCATCATTAAGTTCACTGTTCTGCAGGGAAAATTGGTGAAGCCCGAGAGTCAATTACGAGCTGGATTTGATAGAGAGAGAGGGTTAATAAGCTGGTAGAGAACCAGGTAACGATGGTACATGGCGTTCTTGCAGCGATTTACATGGAGTTTCGGCATATATATGGTGCAAGTAGCTTTTGGGATAGACACCTAGAGATTCGGGTGTAGAGACATAGATGAGTATTCTGTCTGGTGGTAGAAATCTGGGTTGGCACTTGAGCCGGAAGAGGTACAGAATCGAGAAGTAAACAAGTATCATTTTCCCCGAGTTCTTCGTGCACACTTGTAGTACTCTTATCTACTGAATGGGGAAAATAGGGAGGACAAAACCCTCAGGTGGCCTGATCGAACGAGGTGTTGTGATTCAGCCACTGGTGGCGTGGATTTTCGGGGGTTTGCGATCTTGATTGTCGTCTTTAGTCTCTCCTCTTCATCATCTTTCACCCCACAATATAAAAGATGAAGCTCAGAAAGCACTCATGACCCCCAAAAAGTCTTCTACAACAATTACCGGCAGCCTTCAGACGAGCGGTCGAATCGGAGGATGGCTTTCGGGCGTAGACTTCGATAGCATCCTCTCCAAGCAAGTGCTTGATACGTAACTCGCGAGAGTACGAATACGATTCGAGGGGGTCACAATGTTCACGATCTCACTCGGTTTCCTACGCGGTTTTGTGAAACATGGGGTCCCCATCGTTTCCATAGTTTTGCTGGCGCAGCTCCGAACACGAAAACGCCGGGTGGAATGCAGAGGAAGAATCCCTATGTCTGAAGTGCATCATACCAACCCGCCATGCGGAAGCGTCCGAACTATATCTTTTTGACCCGGGTTTGCTTTGGATTTCTCTTGCTTTTATTTCCCTCTTTGGTTCTATTTAGAAGAGGCGGTCTGCTGTTTTTTAGCCCTCTTCTTTCGACTTCGCACCCGCATCTTCTCCAAATGCAATTGCAAACATAGACAAAGTCTTTCCACTGTTTCTCAGCATTTCTTTCTCCATTATACTACTGCAAAATCGGGTTTCTTCTTCTTCAGCAACACAAAATGCCTCCCTCCCGACGAACTATTGATGGCGTAGGCTACGGAAAAGTAGCACTTGTCACCGGGTGTGCTAGTGGGGTAGGCCTCGCAACTACAAACCTATTCCTCAGTCACCAATATTCTGTCCTCGGCGTAGACATCAACGAAATGGATTACTCCAAAGTCTCTGATTCCGATCAAGGGCGATTCCACTTCCACCGTGGAAATCTTTTGGAAGAAGGCCAATGCGAGGAAGTCATCAGGATTTGCGTTGCCAAATTTGGGTATGATCATGTGATATCTCCCAATATCAAATTCATACTTTGCTAATTGAGATGGAATAGACCGAAGTTGGAGCTTCTCGCGAACATTGCTGGCGTGATGGATGGCTTTGGTGCTGCTGATACGTTTTCTGATAAGGAGTGGGACCGGGTTATTGGTATTAACCTTACTGTTCCGACTCGGCTGATTCGTGCTTCTATTCCTTTGATGAAGACGAATGGTGGCGGGAGTATTGTGAATGTTTGTTCGAAGGCGGCGCTTAGTGGTGCGACTTCGGGGGTGGCTTATACGGCTTCGAAACATGGTTTGGTTAGTTTAGTTTTCAGAGGAGAAATTGTTGGGATGAGAGCTGATTGGTACATAGCTTGGTGTTACGAAGAACACTGCTTTTCGGTTCCGGAATGAGGGAATTCGTTGTAATGCTGTTCTTCCGGGTGGTAAGATCCTCTTCTTCTAGTTTACTGACTCATGCATTGACAAGACGCTCATAGGAATCGCCGGTACGAGTATCGCCAACGACTTGATGGCTGGTGGAACTTTTGATCCTGTTTCTTTTGCCAACTTAAAGTATGTCCCTCCCCAACGGTATAGAGTCAATACTAATCTTCACTGGGCCAATTTACGATCTACATGATACTCCCTCGATCACAACCAACGAGATTGCAAACGCCATTCTATTTTTGTCGAGTGATGGAGCGAAATCCATCAATGGAGTTTCCCTTCCTATCGACAAAGCCTGGGGTGTTATTTGATTTTGTACAAGCGGTTTGTGTGTTTGTGTCACTGGTGCTAGGAGTTGGAGGATGATTGATGGAAGTTTTTTTTTTTTACAGTGCTCACTTTCTTATAGATCTAGTGACCTTCGGAAATATCACGATTTTTCCAAAGGACGTTTAGCCGAGATAACTTCTGCTTCCTTCTTCTTCATAGCCTGACTGTCCTGGGGAGATTCTTAGTTCCTCAACTGACGAACGTTGAATTGACTTGAAAATCACGTTACTTTTCCTTTCTTTCTATTGAGTTCATTCATTTTTCCTTTCCGGTTCTTGACTAGTACTATACTGGCATGTTTCATGAATGTCAATGTTCCAGCGATTCTCTACTCGGGATGGCCTTACTCTGGCAATTTATTGTACGCTGTTACTCCCGTTTCACTATACGAGAAGCAAATATCTTATGCTTTTCGCCAGTTACTTGGTACGCTCATCTTAACTACTGTCAGAGTATTCCACAGATTTTCAAATTACCAGTTCCATATTTTCAATGCTTCATCACGCTTGTATTCTCGGAAGATCTCCGAATTTTAATTCCGCAATTGCAGCACGGGATTGGATGAAAGGTGTACGCCAAGCATTTCTCCAGGCACAAAGTTTAGTGCCAAGTCAAGCAAAAGTCTAAGGATATTGGTGCAACAATCTTCATTCTCTTTGAGTTTATTCCCTGTCTTTTCCCCGCATTTTGGGTTTCTCCGAAGTCATAAGTATACAATTATAGTTCTTGACCTCACAAAATTGATTTGAGTATAAAGAGCTGGAGTTTCTCTCTTTCTTTTCTTGTTCTTGCTTGTTTTACTTGATCAATCATACCAGTTTTAATCATGAGGTCCCTTTTGATTCTCACCGTTCTTTTCAACAGTGCTTTCGCCAGCCCCCTACTGGTAGACCGCGACACCCTCGCTTCATACAACCGAACGACTCCCGCCACCGGAGCAATCATCGTCGATTCCAAAGCAAGTGTCACCGGTTCCTACAAAACAATACAATCCGGAATAAATGCCCTCTCCAAAACCTCCACTACCCCTCAAACAATCTTCATCTACCCAGGAACCTACAAAGAACAAGCCTACATCCCCAAACTCGCTTCCAGCCTCACAATTCAAGGCTCCACCCCCGATGCACGAACATATGCAGGAAATGCGGCGACCATCACCTACAACCTCGCCCTCATAAATACCACCTCCAACGACCTCACAGCCACATTGAGAAACTGGTCCCCAAACACCAAAATCTACAACCTAAACATTGCAAACACCTTCGGCCACATCGCCTCCAACGGTCAAAACCTCGCTATCTCAGCCCAAGCAACAAACCAAGGCTACTACGCCTGTCAATTCCGCGGTTACCAAGATACCATCCTCGCCAACACGGGAAAACAACTGTACTCCAAATCCCTCATCACCGGCGCAGTAGATTTCATCTACGGCTCCGCTGGGATTGCATGGTTTGAGCAAGTTGATATTCGGACTATTGATCAGGGTGCTATTACCGCTTCGGGGAGAGATAGTGCGACGAATCCGAGTTGGTATGTAATCAATAATAGCAATGTTGATGGCATTGATTCTACGATTGCGGCGAGCTCGACGTATCTTGGACGGCCTTGGAAGGAGTATGCGAGGGTTGTGTTTCAGAATACTTATATTGGGGCTATTGTTAAGGATGCGGGGTGGAGTGTTTGGAGTTCAAGTGATAGTAGAACCAGCAATGTCGATTTTGAGGAATTTGGGAATACGGGCCCGGGAAGCACGGGGACGAGGGCTAATTTTGCTAAGAAAGCTAGTTCGGCGGTTGCTATTACGACGGTGCTGGGGAGTGGGTACAAGGGGGAGTGGTGGGTGGACTCTGAGTACTTGTGAGAAAGGGTTGAAAGGTGTGGGAGGAGTTTGGTTTTGGGGAAAGGATTCTTGAACATTTTTTGAGGGAATTGTAAATATTTTGTCCATTCCTTCTGGTGCGTTGAGCTCCGTGATTGAAATAAAAGCATCCTCATTTCACGGCTCGTTGAAAAGTTTGAAGATATCCTGGCAACTTACAACGCCTTTCTTATACACGTAGGTCTGGCGATTAATTAACTAATGGTTGGTAGGTTAGTAAATAATTTTATTTCTCCCGTTTATATATATTTTTTATTTTATAAGCGTAAAGTGGAGTTTATAAAAGAGATCTTAGTTTAATAGTAAAATACGAGACTTTTACTCTTTGTTTATAGGCCCCTCCACTGTAATTAAGGCTTTGAGGATAGCGCTCCCCTGTAGGAGGCGTCAGGGGCTAGCTGAGGCTACCTAGAAGGGCGCTGTAGCCACTGATGGGACCCTGGAGGATCCACGTTACAGGCATGTGATCCAGGGGCCCTTTTGGGAGCCTTCTGGGCACCTTACAGGGCATAAGCCTGTAACGCTTGACTTCCTCATATGTCGCACTCTACCCATCACTTCGGAAATAACAACCACGAGATGCCCCCAAGCATCCTACAAGAAACAACACCTCCTTGACCATCTTTTCCCGTCAGAAAAGGAAAAGGACAAAAATGAAGGCAAAAGAAAACATAGTGTTCCAAACCAAATCATCTCATCCTCAACTACCGCTGATACAAGAACCCTCTCCCTAATCTTCGTATAACAAAGCCTGCCCACTCTAAACTCCCTATAGTACCTAGTGTCAAGAAATGAACGAACGAACGAGCAAAAATTATTAGACACCAAGAAAGCTCTCGATGACAAAATCTAACAATTCAGTTTACGCTTTGTAACCTCCTCTACCACAGTTCGTGAGATGAAAAAATGACATTCTCAAAAATCATTTTTACACGCTGACAGATATCGGGTATTAGACCCTGGAAGTTCTAGATTTACCAAGCAGATACAATACCCACCTGAAAACCATGATCCCCTCAGCTTTAGGGCAATGAAAGAAACTAAATAAACAAAGTTTCGAGATCCCAAGCTGCCTATTTACAGATTCAGCATCACAATCACACCACACTAATGAAAAGCGAAAAAATCTCCCTTCCATGGCTTCAATTCTAGACAGTGATAAGGTGGGAAGTTTGAAGCTATCAATTCTATCCCTTTATTCCCCCTTTCCTCTCCCCCGCTTGTCTGTTGAAACAATTTTCCTCTCCAAGTTTGGAATCCCAAGCGGTACCCAGTCTAATGCCATAACTACACTCCTCCCTCTCAGCTTTACATAAACATAAAGGCACAAAGAAAATAAGGAAAAAGAGGTCCGATTTGCAACCTATGAAACTTGTACAACCAGCAGATAGAGTATCCGCAACGCTATGCAGCAAAAAGCAAACCAAATCTATGATCGCAATACTCGCACACAAAAAAAACCAAAACTCTTCTCCCTCCCTCAACCCTTCACTTTAAAACAACATCCCAGCCTTCTTCTTATCGCAATAACTCGGTAACCGAGGTGCCGCGTTTCCGCTAGCCCAGCTCTTGAGAGTGAGCGAGGTAGTATACGCCATGACGATAAATCCAAAGACGCACAGGAGAACATCGCAGACTTTACGGAACTTATTCTTCGCAACACCGCGCATGTGGAGCATAGGCTATTCACAATTAGTGGATGGAAAGGGGGAGGGGGAGGGAGCAAAACTTACAGGATAGATATAAACCAAAGGCACACACGCAAAACTCCCCACAATACTAACAAACTTATCTAAATCGTTCGCCCCCACCCACGCAATCGCCGCGCAAAGCATCACCACGAAAAACCGGAACACATTCTTCTGCCACTTGATGTAAGGGTTATACTTCCCACTCCTGGTAAACAATTCATTCTCCGTGATGCGAATAGCCGGGAAGATCTGCAGCGGCGTCGACAGAAGGATAGCAATAGAATAGAGGAATTGCACACCATTGACGAATTTCGAGTCTTGCGGCATATTTAGGATGACGACTGTTTCAGTATGGGAGCCGTAGGCGGCGTAGGAGAGGGCCCCCATCGAGACAAAGATTATGGAGATGAGGATCATGACGATACCAAGGACTTTGGGGAATTTCTTGGGGTTCTTCATGGATTCTTGAATTGGGATGATTAGGCCGATTCCTTCGAATGTGAAGATGGCTGTTCCAATAAACAATGTCCAATCCTGGGGATTGAAGTTGATGATATCAGCTACTCCACCTTGTTTGGCGATTGTGAGGATATCGTAGTAGTAAAGGTAGACTAAACCAATCAGGATGAAGGCATCGGCGATGAGAGCAGTGAAACCAAGCTTGCTGATATCTCGGAGCAAAGAGAATGGCAAAAATATTGCCATTTGCATCAGGATCAACCATTGAATGTCGATGTGAGTTTTGCAGTCGGAGACAGCTAGAACAAAGGCCTGCAAATTTTCGGATGTGAAGACAATGTAGGCTGCGACGAATCCAATCTGACTGATGACGATGGAAGCGAGGATCGTGTTTCTCATCCATCGTCCGTAAAGGAGACCACCAATGTCACCAAAAGAACCATCAACTGCTAATCGAGTATTGACAAGTAGGACAAAGCAATAATAACTCAGCCCAGCAACGAATATTAAAACCACATTACTGAAAAGCATACCTCCGTTAAGATATGCTTTTGGCAAGAATAGAACTCCAGTTCCAACAAACGATTTGAGCAAAAGTAGGAAAGCGCCCATAGGACCATTGTTTCCTGGTGGGGCACGATCCTTGCGCTTTCTCTTACGTCGACCAGGCGTGAGCAGGGCGCTATCCTCCAATGGTTCTCGGTCATCATCACTATCCTCGGAACGAGTATAAGCATCAGATGAGAAATACTCATCTGGTTCGAGTACTTCATCATCTTCTTCCAGCTCCTCACCTGCGAAATGTCCATATATCGTCAAGAATTCGATGAAGTTGTTGGTGAGTAGTTTGGGACCTTGTCTTCGAGGTGGTGTTACCCCTCCGACTGCTTCTTCAGGATCACAGTTCCCCCCAGGAGTTGGGCTCCCGGCAGCTCTTCGAAGAAAATTTCGGCGAAAGCCACCCGGGACTTTGATCGAGTCGATATCTAAAGTATCGTCTTCGGGATGGGGACGAGAAAGATTGAAGCTCATACTTCTTTGCCCCCGACCGCGTTGTGCCTCCTCGGTCCATTTATATATAGGGCGTGTAACATCTCCTCCTTGTAATCTCAAACTTGAGAATTCGTCGTCGTCAAGCCCCGGGGCTATGGAATCGTTTGCTTGTTTCCCTCTCCCAGCAGGTGATGCCCCTACCAAGGACATGGATTGCCCAAAGATACCGCCATCCGTGGCTCCTGCAGCTACTTGTTCCGTTTCGGATGGTTGAACCAAATGCCGTCGTACAATCTCCGGGTCTTCGAATGTGTTTGGCCCAGACCACCCAGTAGCACCTTTTATTGATCTTACATCGAAAGAGCCATAATTGCTATGTGCTGAAGGACCAGCGGCAGCTTGAGCTTGCACCTGTTGACCGGCCGTGGCAGGCGACAACGGTCGAATAGGAGGTGTGCCGAGTTTGGGAGGTGACTGACCAAGGGAATTGGATAACGCAGCTGCGAGTGCTGATATGCCGGGCCCAGGTAATGATGAGTGGGGTGCTGCACCCGCGAGAGGAGTCAACTCCTCGGAGGGGAGCTGTAGTGATTCTGAATCTTCCTTTGCATGTTGACTTGGGGTAGGTATCTGTCGTATCTGCGGCGTGCCCATATGCGAAGGGACAGGAGAAGAAGCTAATCGCGCCGTTGAGGCGGCTCGAGGAACTGGACTGCCGGTAGAACGGCCTCTAAATGAGCCCGAGGGACTTCCAGAGGTTATTGGCACCGGTTGAGGGCGCGAAGACGAGCCACTGCCTGGCGAAGACATGTTTGTGTCGATATTGGGATTGATGCTGAGTGAGAATGAGAGAGGGAGTGTTGTGTTGGTGTTGTCGTGGGACAGAGGTTGACCGCGGGCTTATCTCATTATCGTGGGTTGGACCTGGGAAGAAGAAAAGAAACTTCGTAGGACAGTTAGTACAAGATAAGTGAGTAATGAATGGCGAAGTACAGAACAGGAGGGAAAGTGAATATTGGGAGAGACCAACGCAAGTAAGTGATGAGAGGAACCAAGTAGCTATTCCAAGTGACTGTTGGGGAGTCTTTCGTAAGTGAATGTGAATGTGAATGTGCAATGTTTATCACGAGCGCCTTCTCTTTACCGCCAACCTTACCAAGTGACCCCTGCAACCAAAACCTCGTCAGGTGACGATTTTGACCTCGATGCTGGCCAATCACCACACACCTCGGTCCAGCTTACGCTCATCTTCAGATCTTCCGCGGCAGCCTCGTCGTCCGATGTTGCGCCTTTTAATCTCCAAAATCCCCTCGTGTACTATGCGAGTACTATGCGATGTAAATATGTAAATACATTGTCCTCCCTCTTCTCCTAAGCTAAAATGGCTCTTGTAACTCTTCAAATTCAGCTCTCTCCCTCTTGTTCTACCACTCGGCGGTCTGGTGACGGCCTTTCTTCGCCCGATGCTCCAATAGTCTGCCAGGGGGTCACTTTGTCACTTTACCTCGTCGCATGAAGGAATAACTTATAAGACAAGATATTCAACGTCAACCTGAGAAGAGCCAGAGCTCTGCCAAAAAGGGAGCTTGGAATTGGGCAACACATAGGGTGCAGTTGTTTTCGCGTGCGACAGTTACACAATTATACAATTATTAGCTTGCCCATTTCTTCCGCTCCCCGACAAGCTCCTCTTTCCACTCAACCCAGCTCCAGCTCCAGCTCCAGCTCCAGCTACCTACCTCATCACTCAGTCCACCCCCACATATACATACAAATATGCTAGGTCGACCATCCATAAAGACCTCGTCTCGCGAACATTCGAATTTCCAATCGCGGACAGCAGAAGATCTAGCCGGAGAATTGAATCGCAGGTCCTCCAATCTCGCGGAACTCGACCAAACTGCTGGTCCAGCCGACTCGAGACCTGACTCGGACGGCAATCCCTATGATCCGGCTACCAACGCCTCAACCCCTCCTCCTCGCGAACATTCCTTGACCAAACGGCTGTTTAATTGGGTTCCTCATGTTGGAGATACCGCAGATGGCGCTCAAGATGGACCGAGGGATTCTAGCAGTGCTAGGAGGAGGTCACACAATGGCACTACTGAGCCGGACACCACCACAATACAACTACACAACCAGGCAGAGAATAAAAAGGCAAATGGAGATTCATCCGCTCCTAGACCTGGACTTGGTCCTCGGCCAGTTGGCGGGAGTGACAAGTTGGGAATGTTCTCCGGTGTATATGTCCCAACTTGTCTCAATGTTCTCAGTATTCTCATGTTCTTGAGGTTTGGATTCTTACTAGGTTTGTTCTTCCAGTTCCATTATGCTTCGAAGGAACGAATGTGGGCTTCTCCTCCCAAGTGGGCTTTTCTCTATGTATACTGATCTGAGGAGGTCATCTTTTCATTCTCTTTATATACGTCACTGGGGAAAGGGTGAACCAAAATATTGTAATTGATTGCTTCGTCCATCAATAGTGTAGAATTGGGCCTCAAAAAGAAGTCGCGTAAAGTTATGGATATCACTAACACAGCCATAGGCCAAGCTGGAACCCTCGGTATGATGGGCATGCTTATTGCTTCTTACGCAATTAATTTAATAACCACATTCTCCCTGTCGGCTATCGCATCAAATGGCACAGTCAGAGGAGGTGGCGCGTACTATCTTATATCAAGATCTCTAGGCCCAGAGTTCGGAGGCTCCATTGGCGTTGTCTTCTACCTTGGATTTGCCTTCAACACCGGAATGAACGCTGTCGGTCTAATCGACTGTATAAAATTGAATTTCGGCTCCGAGACTGGAAACTGGTCCAACATCATGCCAGAAAGTCCTTGGTTCATGTATTTATGGTCAACGATCGTTTTGCTGATATGTACCGGAATTTGTCTAGCGGGATCATCCATCTTCGCTCGTGCCAGTAATGGACTGCTCGTTGTCCTACTCATTTCCACATTGAGTATTCCATTTTCGGCGCTAGTCAAGGCACCATTTGAGAGCAGAAAGTTGGGTATCGATTACACCGGACTCAGCTTGGATACCTTCATAGGAAATCTCAAGCCTCTTCTTACTAGAGGAGCTGCAGGGAGTCAACTTAAAGGCAAAGAAACTTTCCAGGATCTCTTTGGGATTTTGTTTCCAGCAACGGGTGGAATTTTCGCTGGTGCAAGCATGTCCGGGGACTTGAGAAATCCTAGCAAATCGATCCCGAAAGGAACACTCTATGGCTTAGCCACTACTTTCGTGTTGTACACATTAGTTATCCTTGCTATGGCTGCCACCATCACGAGATCTTCGTTCACCAGAAATGCCAATGTCATTCAGGACACCAATGTCTCTGGGCTTGTTATTCTTGCTGGGGAGTTTGCAAGCTCATTCTTCTCAACGTTAATGGGCGTCATTGGGTCCGCCAAACTCTTGCAGGCATTGGCCAGAGATCACCTTCTTCCGGGATTCTCGATTTTTGGTCAAGGAACCAGAAATGGCGACGAACCCACTTATGCCATCATCGCAACCTACCTGGTCGCCCAATTCACTATGCTCGCCAATATCAATCAGATCGCCTCTTTTGTCACAATGACTTATCTTGTAGGTTTATTTTTTTCATTCCTCTACTGCTAAACCCCCCTTTCCCTTCTGTGATCACTAAGAAATGTTACTTGGATGGGATTGTATTTGAGACACAACGTTTTCCGGCGCTTTGATGCTTGAATTAGACGGCTTAATCACCCTATGTTGGCGGCCATCAACGCCGAGCAACATTGAAAAAGCAAGAATCGTAAGCTGACGACTATAGATGACTTTCTTGGTCATGAATTTAGCTTGTTTCCTTCTCAAGATAAGTTCGGCGCCAAACTTTCGACCCTCTTTTCATTTCTTCAACTGGCAAACAGCTTTGGCAGGCACTGTTTTCTCTGGAACAGCCATGTTTTTCGTGGATGGAGTATATGCAACAGGCTGCGTCGGCGTACTAATTGTCATATTCCTAATCATTCATTACGCTAGTCCTCCAAAGAGTTGGGGCGATGTTTCCCAGAGCTTGATCTATCACCAGGTTCGAAAATACCTCCTTCGACTTAAGCAAGAACATGTCAAGTTTTGGAGACCGCAAATATTGCTTTTCGTAAACGACCCACGTCGACAGTATCGTCTGATTCAATTCTGCAACTCAATGAAGAAGGGGGGACTGTATATCCTGGGCCATGTTATTGTCACGGATGACTTTGGCGGTTCTGTTCCCGAAGCACGACGTCAACAAGCCGCTTGGACGAAGTACATTGACTTTTCCAAGATCAAGGCTTTTGTCAATATTGCCATTTCCCCTGGACTCGAATGGGGTGCTAGGAATATTCTTTTGTCTGCTGGACTTGGTGGCATGCGTCCGAATATTTGTGTTATGGGCTTTTACAACCTCGATGATTTGCGACAGAATAAGCCGCTTATCGATGTTCCTGAGATGCCCCCAGCATCTCGCGATGGGCAGAGTAGTGGGGAAGTGCCAGCACACTTACGAAAACCGCGACGTCGTGACAGCAAAGATGTGAAGTCGGAAGGAACACTTCCCACCGATGCTTGCAAGACGGAAGGAATGATGAGTGTTATGAGTTATGTTACTGTTCTTGAAGATCTCTTGCTGCGACTACAGATCAATGTGGCTGTCGCAAAGGGCTTTCAAAACCTCGAGTTTCCTCATGGAGAGGGCGAGCATGGCAAAAAATATATTGACCTTTGGCCGATTCAAATGTCTGCCGAAATCGCAGCGGAAGGCGATGGCAAGCAAAATGTCTTGACTACTAATTTTGATACTTGTATGTTCTTCCCCCCAAGTCATCTCTATTCTGGCTAATTGGTGTTTCGCAGATACGTTGATCCTACAACTCGGCGTCATCCTGAACACCGTCCCCGCCTGGAAAAAAGCCTACAAGCTCCGCGTCGCAGTCTTTGTCGAGTACGAATCCGACGTCGAGGAAGAACGAGGCCGCGTAAAGTCTCTCCTTGAAAAGCTGCGGATAGAAGCGGAAGTCCTCGTCTTCTGGCTCGCATCTGGAAACCTGCCTACCTACGAAATCATCGTCAACGGCTCAAGCGAAAGTAAAGAGGATCAAGAAAAGGTCGACGCCATCTTAGAAGGAGAGGAATGGTGGGATGAATTACAAAAACTTCGTGGAAATCGCGGTGGAAATTCTGCTGTGGAAGATCTCTCGCAGATTTCTAGTTATTTCAATTCGGGTCCTGTGTGGCCGGAGAGTTCTTTTCAACAAGGACCACGAGATGAAAGAGTCGGTCGTTTCCTCGGGCTCCGAAAGTTGCTGAGAAAGTCGAAACGAAAACATACTACAAGTCGAATCTCAAAACTTGGCGTTAGTCTCGGGATGAGAACCCACCAGTTATCCCCGAGCGTTGTACGGCAACATGCCAGTCACGGAAGTGCCTCCGAAGACTCGAGCAGCTCTTCGGACGAGAGCGATTATGAGGCCCTCGTAGAAGACGGCAGCGAGAGTGCTGCTAGCGAGGCGGACATCGATGATTTTGAGTCTGAAACCGAGGCCGAAGTTGCTGTTGTTACGCCTATTAAGAGACGAAGAAGCCATGGTGATAGTATGCGTGGTCCTCCACCTTCTAAGAAGTCTACGGGAGAGAAGGAGATCAAAGTCCCCGAGGCCACACCGAAAAGTCCTGTTGCGTCAAAAGCAAGCACTGTCGGGATGCAACCTGTTGCTTCGGCACCGAACCCCCCAGCGCAAACGGAAACGAACAAGAATTCAGGGTCTATCAAAGATCTTGCAGCTTCTCGAAAATCCGGTTCGGGTTCGGGGTCTAAAGAATCTACAGATGCATTGAAGAGTCCAGCGAAGTCGTCGACGAGGAAATCTAGTATCGCGGATGAAAGACCGACGTTGAGTAGACATGCGAGTCTGCCGAAGTTTTCGAGTAAACCGGTGCCTGTTACGAGGGTTGCGACTGAGGAGGGGACGGGACCGAGTATCATGTTTACGGATACTCCTAGTCCGCCGCCTCACAGACGGCAGAGGCTTCCTTCTGCTTACCACACCCAGTCTAATTCCGCCAACAACCTGCCTTCTCATCCTGTCATTCCAGAAACTAGCAGCCCGGGTTCTACGACTTCGAGGAGGGGAAGCACGTATTCTACTCAAGCGTTGCCGTTGAGTTTCAACGACCTTCCTTGTCGTGCGCAACATTTGATACTTAATGAGTTGATGCAAGGACAAAGTGGGGAGACGGCTGTGGTTTTCACAACTTTGCCGAGTCCGGTGGAGGGGACTTGTAAAGATGAAAGCGCTTGTGGACGGTATTTGGGGGATTTGGAGGTCCTTTGTAGGGAGTTGCCGCCGGTGCTGCTGGTGCATAGTAATTCGATGACTGTTACTATGGCTTTGTGAGTGGGGGAGGGGGAAGGGAGAAGGGAGAGAGACGGGGGGGAGTTAATTTTACGCGGTTGATGTATATCTTAGGAGTTGTGGTTTTATTTTTGGGAATAGACTGATTTATGGGGCATGGGTTGGTGGGTGGATTATAGCATAGGTTTGTATAAACCTGCTTCTCTTTGGTTTTGGAGGGTATAGATAAAAAAATGAAAAGCATGATGTTTCCTTTTTACTTCTTCGTATTTTACTTACCAAATTATCCTCTTAGTCTAGGGTCAGTATCTCGTATGGTGTGTTGTTTGGAGTGCTGTGATTTAGTGACCCTACTTACCCTTGAACGTACGTTTCGAAACCCCCTATAACTACTGATAGCCACAATATCCGCTCGAAGACAATGAAAGGGGACTGTTTTTTGAGTAAGATGTCGAAAAATACGCGAGAGATCGAAGTAAACTAAGGGGGGGAGGGTTCTCATGTAGTCACTGGAGGAGAAACATCGAAAGTAGTAGACGACTTGTAGTGCGATTCACCTAACTAGGAACCACAGAATGAAAACAAGATCGCTGAATACAACTTAGGGCCTGCGTAGTTCCGCCCTCGATTCGCGAATTTCTATATAAAAGTTAAATCGAATTAATTTAATTCGTAAATCTCGTTTTTAAATTATAAATCTGTTTAGCAAAAAGCCTCTATTTGTAAATCGAAGTATTTAAATTAAGCCTTAGCACTATATTCGTAAATCGCCTATATAAAAAAACTCGATTTCGTAAATACCTCTCTAGAGTAGTATTTACGAATTAAACCTTTGATTTATTCGTACCTTGTTGCACTAATACTAATGTATACCCTCCCGTGTTTAGTATAGCAACGCCGTGCTATCCTTAATCGTAGATGTGCAATAGTTGCTAGCGTAATAGCAGCGGTACTAGTTGCTCTCTATTTTAAGATCAACTTCGTCAAAAGGCCTTAGCACACTTTGAAGCTTCGTTTTAGAGAAGGAATAGGTAGTAGAATTACTATCGTAATATCTAAAAGAATCAGAGGACAATATCGACATATTAAAGGAGGGGTTTCGCTATCTATAGAGGATGTTGATAGAAAAGTCAGATCTAGCGCCTACTTATAATATAGGTACTAAAGAGTAGCTTACAATCTTCCTTTACGCTGTAATTCTTTTTAGCAAGCAATGCACTATATAATTCCTAAATAGTATATGAATTAGATTTAAGGAATATCGATTCAATTTACAAGCGAATGAAGAAAGTAGCCCGTATAAGCTCGATTCAACGAATAAATCAAGGGTTTAAAATGCGAACCAAACAGGCCCAAGCTATTAGGTTCTTATTGAGCGACTCGACATGAATCATGCCCCCTATGCAAAATCTTCATAACTAGTCTCCTGTGTTTCCAATTCCTTCCCTATCTCATTAGGATAGCCGTTGGGCTTGGGTAGGGATTTGTCCACTCTTCATCGAACACCCTATCTGCAATCCTACTCGACAAAGGTCGAAGCTTCTCCCCGCCCATGAGCTCCTTCTCAATATCCATCAACAACCATGTGACGGAATAGCTTTTCGTCTTCTTGTCCTCCTTGAATTCAGGGGGGTCCACAAGCACTGGCGTTTCCTCTACCCACCTACGTTTCTCCGGGCTGTGGTGCATCTTCCCCAGTATTTTTTTCACCCGCTCTCGGACAAAATCAATTCTCTCCTGTTGCTGCTCCCATTGCCTGGTTCCTCCATTCTGAACAGGGTTAATATGAACCTTCCAACACCACTCTACCCGAAGCCCCCGGAGAGCCCCGAGTCTTCCTGGTTGCAGGAGTCGGAGAAGGTAGCGAGTCCGGGGACCCTCGTTGCAGGAAAGACCAACCAGATGAGTGACTGTGATAGTCTGGAGGTTGGTCATGAGCTCCATCGCAGAGTTGAGTTTCCCTCCGTGTTTATCCCAGCGGAACACAAACTCGAGCGCTCGGCTATTTTGGCTTAATTAGCATGTTTCAGGAAGGATGGAATTGGATTATCTCTTACCTTCTGAATTGCAGGTTCTTGACGAGAGATAGTGCGTGCGGTGTGAGCAAGAATAGCTGCTCATGACTCTGAGGGCGATGGAATTTCCGTAACACTCCCTCAATCTCCTCGCCCAATAATAGGCAGTTGTGTGGTGGTGTCAAGGCAACAAAACTCGTGTCGTAATAGACGCCCAAAGCTTCTCCGTATAAATCTGCCTGCGGTCGCAGGGCCTCCAAAAGTGGTTGGTTCACCGCGACCTTCAACTCTTCGGCATCAAAGCAGAGTATGTAGATCTTAACTCTAAGCTCGGTCGGGATACGATGGAGATTGCAGGATGGGTTTCTCTTCAGCTTCTCTTCGATAGAGGCTCGGAGGACTGGAGCTTTGGGGAAGGTCGGAGGGGGGAGGAGTGCTTCGTCTGTTTCTTCAGTATCGGATTGCAGGGCTGCCCTATTATTCCTGCGCGAAGCCTTGGATTTATTACCTTTATCCTTTACCTTTTTCTTTTCTGGCAACGCCTTGGGTTTCTTCGAGGCTCTCTTGTTGTTGGGCTTTGGGGGATTAGGAACCTTTGGTGTGGCGGGCTCCGCATTTGACGTCTCTTTGGATGAAGATGCCTCAGATGCTTTCTTGGCTGCTCTCCTGTTTGACCTTTTCTCCGCGGACTTTGAGAGCTTCTGATTTGGCTCTTTCTCTGCTGACGTCACTGTGGATTTGCTTGTGGTCGCTGCATTGTTGGGCATGTTTCGGGTTTTGGTGGTCTTTTCTTGACCCTCGTCGGGAAAAGTGCTCATCTGGAGGGAAGTAAGTGTCAGCTCTCACATGTAGACAATCAATCTGGAGGACGTACTTTGGAAGTTTGCTCTGGTGATTGAGAGACGATGGGAGTTTTAGTGGAGAAATTGTGTTGATATGTTGAGTCGTAGGAGTTGTTGCCTGATGTATGTTCTACAGAAGGAAGGTCCAGATATTTATAGGCGTGGATGGGAGCTAAGCGAGTCGTCAGGACCTGGCTAAACTGCGGCATACTTCTATTCATCTGTGTCTTGGCAAAAACCTCTGCATGATGTCTAGTGAGGAGGTTGGGGTACTAAATGTTTTATAACAATGTTACTAACGAGTGAATTAGGGAACGCAATTGTAGTGAAAGAGCTGTCTTTGTTACAAGGACGTTAAGAAGACTATAAGAGAATTACCTAAACTTTGCATTTCCCTTGTCAAAGTATGCCTATAGCATTTCAGATACCTTGTCTGGTTTAGCCTTCTTGATGACAGACAGCTAATGCTTTAACCCTCAACACATACATGGATGAGATCTAAATTTTCGCCAAGGTGATTCAAGACTCAAGAGCTGAGTACTACAAGAGGGAATTACTTACAAGTTAATTAACCACCGGGTTTACGTTGTAAAGAAATTTATTTTAGGAGGATAATTAACTTTTAATAGATAGTACAGGTAGCTTGAACCCCATTCCGTCTTACCCTACCCGAGATATGGAGTCTCTGAGGCTCTTGCGCAGGGTGCCAACTCCTAATTCTACTCGGCAACAAACGCTCACCATCACACAACGCCCATGTAAATATAAAATTGTCGCGGAAACGTGACTTGTGTTCTTGCTCAAATTTCACTTGTGTCAATCTCGACTTGTCGCCGTGGAGTTTATTCAACAAGTAACGGACGCAAGCTCTCAAAGATATTCTTGATATTTCCATTCTAGTCGAGACCCGCCAGAAAATCTACAAACGCGGAATACAAGGAGATTCGCTAGTCTTTTGGGCTAGAGCAACTGGTCAATGAATCGAGCAAGGGTTTAATTTTGGTCAGATATCATTGTGAAGTTGATAGTTTGAAGGCTTGAGGCGAATTGGAGCGCGGAAAGACTCGAGGGAGGTGATATCATATATTTGTACTCGTGTATGGTCTCTGTAATTAATAGATCAGTCAATCTTTTCCTCACAGGTGCTTTGAGGGGGGGTTTTTGTCTTATAACTTCATGTTGAACTGGAGGTTTTTGATAATAGCCCAAGTGGAAGGCGCTAGGTAGAGCAATCTCTCAGATGGGGATGGTCTCTTCCGCGGGCCATATCGATAGTTTTCTTGCGTCGATGAGGCAACGAAGCTATGCTCGTAGTGCGAAAGTAGGGCTTCTTCAAAGAGATCCGTGCATGGCCGGAGTGCTGCTAAAAGTAGTTTTACGGTTGCAATCTCCATGTCTTTTTCCTCAAAGTAGAAATCATAGATAAGAACTCTGGTTTCTGGATGGAGGCTGTGCAAAGCACATATTGTTCGCTCATTTTGAGATGTAGTAGACTTTTGCAAAGCTATTTTATTGGATGGCTCTGCTATGCCAGGATTGTTGGTAGCGGCGATAGATAGGATAATTATGGTGGTTTCTTGTGAGAGTGGTGCTATGTATCAATATCGCTCATCATCTACCGAATGGAGAGTTGAAGTCTCGTTTGAAAGGCCGGCTCATCGAGGAAAATGAGTAGTAAGTCAACTAAGCCTTTTTGTAACGAATTGCCATCCAAGTGTCAGTCTTCAATACTTACTTTCGTGGTCTCAATACAAGAAATACTGCTGTAAAAAGGATAGAATAATTCTTTCTGTGCAAGGTGATTTGAAGTTTTGTGATAGCTCTGTTATGGAGGACATATTTGTAGACTCGTTAAAAGCAAGGCTTGAATATTTCACTAGTCTTTTGATTTTTTGGACTCCAGTGAAACAGGTATGGGTTTTGGTATGTTTTATTCACTAATAACAGAAGTGACGCTTTCTGTCTAGTGATAGACTGAAATGGCTACAAATTATAGTAGAGCAAATAACTTTAGTTTACTTTAAATAATTATATTAAGCTTTCAAGGTACTAGATACAGTAAGGGCTGTGAATGGACAATTCAATCTCTGGATTTACTTTTAAGTTCTTTCTGTCTTTGCGGTGAGGTGAATAGTACTTTTCCGATTGTACTTAAATTCACCCTCTAGTAACCAGAGTCTACTGGTGCCTTTTTGAGAGTAGATATAGCACGCTGGATTGCGGACACTACTTGCAACCTAACTCAACAACAAACATTTATTGACCAAGATCACTTACAACTCAACGCACAAGTCGCCAGCTAGGGCGTCCTGGATACACCAAAAAGTCGGAATCGACTAAATCGCAAATCGCAAATCGCAAATCGCAAATCGTAACAAAGTCGAGCTAAAGTAGAACTTAATAATTATATTATCTAAGCCCTTTATTAAGGGGTAGGAGAGCATTTTACTACTTCTTAGTCTCCCTCTCTCGCTACTCTTTCCTTCTTTAGTATATTATAT
>LLCB01000156.1:0-132055 GCA_001414345.1 Hymenoscyphus infarciens | reverse complement strand
ATTTATAAACTTAATACTTAGAAAGTAACTAAACTTATTACTTTCTAAGTAAATAAATAAATTATAAAAGAAGAAGTATTAAATAAGTATACTTAGTACTAAATAAGAGACTAATAGACTTATTACTTTCTAAGTAAATAGACTTATTACTTAGAAAGTAACTAGACTTATTATTAAAGAGGTATTAAAGAAGTAGACTTAGTACTAAATAATAGACTATTAGACTTATTACTTAGAAAGTAACTAGACTTATTACTAAAAAGGTATTAAAGAAGTAGACTTAGTACTAAATAATAGACTAATAGACTTATTACTTTCTAAGTAAATAGACTTATTACTTAGAAAGTAACTAAACTAATTACTAAAGAGGTATTAAAGAAGTAGACTTAGTACTAAATAATAGATTTATAGACTTAATACTTAAAAAGTAACTAAACTTATTACTTTCTAAGTAAATAGATAAATTATAAAAGAAGAAGTATTAAATAAGTATACTTAGTACTAAATAAGAGACTAATAGACTTATTACTTTCTAAGTAAATAGACTTATTACTAAGAAAGTAACTAGACTAGTTACCTTTTAGGTAATAGGTTTATTTACTTATAACTTTAAATTTTAAATCTACTTATTTAGTATATATTATTTAGAAATAAGTCTATTTACTTAATAAGAATATCTAATAAACCTTTACTACTAATACTACTTATTTAATACTTCTTATTTTATAATTAGTCTTATTACTTAGAAAGTAATAAGTTAATTAATCTATTATTTAGTACTAAGTTTACTTATTAAGTTATTAGTCTATTTACTTAGAAAGTAATAAGTCTATTAGTCTATTATTTAGTACTAAGTCTACTTCTTTAATACCTCTTTAGTAATAAGTCTAGTTACTTTCTAAGTAATAAGTCTATTTACTTAGAAAGTAATAAGTCTATTAGTCTCTTATTTAGTACTAAGTATACTTATTTAATACTTCTTCTTTTATAATTTATCTATTTACTTAGAAAGTAATAAGTTTAGTTACTTTCTAAGTATTAAGTCTATTAGTTTATTACTTAGTACTAAGTATACTTATTTAATACTTTTTCTTTTATAATTTATTTATTAACTTAAAATCTAGTTAATAGGCTTATAAATTAGAAAGCTTTTAAGCGAATTCTATATTAAAGTTATATAAAAAGTATATATTATATAGTAGTAGTATCTTTTATTAGATCTATAAAAAGCCTTATAAATTAAGAGGCTTTTAATAGCACTTTCTAGAGTATTTATATATAACTTCTTTAAAATAAGTAATAAATCCCTCTCTTAAAATAAGTAATAAATTAACCTTAAACACTAGTATATATAGCTTATACTCTTATTATCTTATATCCCTAGTTTATATATTCTAATACCTCTAGTCTTAGCTATATTATAGATTATAATCAACTATTCTACTAGCTATAGTAGTAGTTTAAAAAGTATTAAGATAATCTTAGTAATAAAGAAGTAGTATAATATTAAAATTAGGCTTAAATTAATTATAAAGGAGAAGAAGGATTATATACTTTATATTAATAAAAAGAGTATTTAGAATATTACGTATACTCTATTATAATATTAGTATAATAAATAAGAGAGTAAATAAAGTAAATAAATACTTAGAAACTCTTTCTTAACTAAATATACTTTAAGTAATATCTCTTTATATAAGTAGCTATAATATAATCGATTCTCTTTAAGATTAGAGTTATTAGTAGTTTATTATATAATAAGTAAAAAGCCTTATAAAATATAAGAGTATTTACTTATATATAGAATATAAATAGCTTAAATTTAGTAGAAGGAATAATACTTAGTAGTACTATTAATATATTAAGTTCTATTCTTCTTTATAGTTTTAAAAGAGGTACTATAATTAAATTATTATTATATATTTATTTATAAATTATAAGGCTTTTAAGAGTATATATAATAGACGTTCTTCTAGGTTAGAGTTATTAGTAAGAGGTATTATTCTTTAATAGCAACTATTCTAGTAGGCTTTCTAAGCTTTAAGATATATACTATATAGAAGACGTATTAGTAGATATAATTAGAAGTATTTAAGAGTGTTTAAGAGTATTCTAGAGTCTTAGAAGGCTCTCTAGACTATAGAAAGTATATACTAGACTACGTAGACTTAGAGAGTAGCCTAATTCTATTTATATATAATAGTACTATTTAAGAAGTTATAGAGCTAAATTATAACTATAAAGAGCTTTATAATCGATATTTAGCTAGGCGTATATAGATAGGAGATATATTAGAAGTATATTAGAGGTATAGGAGGCGTTAGAGCTATTATTATTTAGAATAACTTTAAGGCTATTTACGATTTTATAAGAAATAATTTTTAGAGTCACGTGCGATAGGCGATAAGATCGGACTTAAGCCTAATTAGGTTTAGGGGCCAAGACTTTTAGCGTGGGACCCCTTAGCGAGGACTAGCACTTCGACTTAGGAATAGTGTTTCCTCTTATAGAACACTTTATAGCTTACTTAACCTTTGGAAAGTGAATTGAGAAATGTTAGTATTATTATAAATTAAAAACTAGCAGACTTAGGTCAGTGAGTTGGGGCTATCGGGCCTAAGAGAGGTGGGTTTAGATCTTGGTATAATAACGGGGGTGAGTTCATTGCTAGCGAGTTCTTATAGAGATACGGAGGATAACACGTATGTTTTAGGGACAATTTGTATCTTTTTGATACTCGTAGATATGCATATTTTGTTTTGAAGAAAGACTGGAAGTGTAATTACTATGTTAGTTCATGTGGTGAGCTAAACCCATCCTGCGCATCTATCCTCAGCACTTCCACATATCTCATTCTAGGTACATTTCAGTGTAAATAACGCTCAAAATTCTTGCTTGTCCATACATAACTAGGGCCATCTGGGCTAATGCACTTTCTATCGTACTTGGCGGCATTTTTTATTCTAGAAATAATCTTTTGCGGTACTTACCCAACCTTCTTAGACTCATATCCAGGCCCATCTTTCTGCAATGTTCCAACTCACGTATGAGGTTTCTTTCCGCTCCCCCCAACTCTCTGCCACAAAGTCGCGCACGTAATCTGAGTCATACCTGGTTATTTCTCCAAGAGCAGTTTGCTGAAACGGTGTTGATGGAGTGGTAAAAACGAGTTCTCCTGACATGACTTCTTTGGCTTGACGTACAACAATACATCCTCCTTTGATGTTGACACCTAGAGCAAGAGCCCAGTCCCATTTCAGGTTCCAAGCAGAGTTAGTGATAGCAATCGTGTAAATCGGCTTCTTTTTATTTGTGCACGGCGCATTTTTGCATAAGCAGTGTTCTCCATAAGCATTATTGGCCGGTGACCCCTGATGACACTTTCGGCAGTACAATACTTCTCTGCCAAAATGATCATTGATCTGCCAGATACCGTGGAAGCAGTCTGCCCAGGTGATGTCAATTTCAGGTGCAAAGAAGAGCTTCCGAAACTCGTTGGAATAGTTGAGACGAATCTCCGGATGTTGATTATGAAGGTAATGTGCTTAAAGAGAGAGCGCCGCAGATTTTGCCTCCTTACAATTGAGCATGATATGTTTGAATCTCGTGCGGTTCTTGGCTTAACAGTCTATTTTGTGTATTTGAGGAATTTGGCAGGCCAGTTTCGAAATCATGCTTTTGAAAGTTAGCATGGGCGACAGTGTTGAATAAAGGAATCTTCATGGGAAACTCACTCCCGAAGTTCTAGTGGCAATTTAGAGAATTGTGGGATTCCTGTTGCAGGTTCGTCATCCTGTGTTTGGGTATGGGCATCTGTGTAGGAGAGAGACAGCTGGCGGTAAGAACTCATTTCTTAGATGAGCGTTTTCCTTCAGGAGCTCTTGGTATGTGGGTGCTTTGGGTAATGTTGGCAAGGAGAGAGAGGGAGAGGCAGTGTGGTCGATAGTATTTAGAATATTATACCACCACGATATATTGTTAGAAACCCACTTTAATATGTACTATTTATACTATTTAAATACCACGATATCTAATAATATTATCCTTTATATTATTAGTATTTTAATTAATATTATAATAATCTCGTAGTGTTACTAAGCTATAATATTTAAGCTTTTTACCCTAGATTTTACTCTACTTCTTTTTAGCCTTTTATTTTAGCTTTATATAGTATAACGTATAATACAAAAAATATATATCTAAATAGCTAGAATTATAGATCTATTTAAATAGAGTATTTCAAAAAAAGAATTATATAAATAGCTCTTAAATTAACCTAAATATTATAAGGTTAAAAAGGTAGCTTATATAAGATGAAAATATATCTAGAAATCTCTTAACACTAAGTACTAATTTAATAATAATAATATTAGATTACTAGCTAGAATATAATAAACTAGTATATTAAATTCTATTAAGTTTTACCTTTTAATTATAAGTAAATATTAACTAAATCGATAAATAAAAATTATTTTAGTCTAATAAGTAAGTAATAAAAGAGTATATAGAAAAAGTGTAAATAGCCTTATTTTAAGAAAAAGTAGGTTTTAGCGCTTATAAGTTATTAAAAGATATACTATATAATATCATAATATTACGATTATATTATAGTATATTTAGATACGTACTACTAGGATATTATAATAATATATTAATCTAAAATACTATAGTATTTTATTACGATAATACTATCGACTATACTAGAGAGAGGATCTCGTAGAGGTTTCAGCTTAATCTATCTTAGTATATCGGAGTGTTTGTTTAGATTACGATAGATATATAGGTTATATTAGATTATTAGTGCTTTAGAAGGAAAAAGTCTAGAAAGAGTCTCTTATATGTTACTAGTAATATTATCATAGTAAAATACTATAGTATTTTGAATAAATATAATATTAGAATATTATAATAGTATATATTTATTAAATTATTTTTAAAGCTAATATTATTACTATACTATACTACTTATTTAATACTATGACAGTACTAATCGTATACTATTTAATAACTTATATACTAAAACCTAAAAATGAAGCTATCTCTTCTTTCTATATATACTCTCTTATTACTTTACGATAATTTAAAAATAAGACTAGAAATTAGGAAACTAATTAGAGAGCTTTTAATATACTTTCTTATACGTGTTCTTATTATATAAAGTTGTTACTAAAGTCCTAGCTATTAAGTTTATTATCGTCGGATTTATTTATAGTGTTATAATATCTTATATAAGCTACTTTTATTAATAGAAGCTATATAAGAACTTTTAAAGCTATTTTAGAAGCTCTTAATATAATTCTTTTTTCAAGTACTCTATTGAATTAGATCTATAAATTTAAATTATTTAGAGATATACTTTTTATATTATATAATTTTAAACTTTAAGACTGAAAATAAGTAGAGTTAAAATCCGAGGTAAAAAGCTTAAATCCAATAGACTTAGTAATACTATAGTATTATTATAATATTAATTAAAATACTAATAACATTAATAGTAATACGATTGAATATTATTAGGATTATATAGTGTAAATAGTAGATATTAAACTCTATTTTCAACGATATATCGTAGTAGTATAATTAGACTTAGACACTAATACTATCGATAAAATATCGAGAGAGTTACTAACGAGTATCGTATTAAGTAGAACTTAACTAATAAGATATCAGATATATATAATATATTAACATATATCGATATATATCGACAATCGTCTCTTTTTTACTAACGGTATATCGCGCTAATCGTATTAGAGCAAAAAAGTATCGCTTTATATCGAGAGCCGATTATCGATAATTTATCGATATAAAAGTATCGGTGCCCAAGTCTGAGTATAATATTCTAGACACTACTGGCAACACTGTGAAAATGTGGCCTAGCCTCAGCCTAGCCTGGGTGTACTTGTCTCTTTCTTGACTTCTGAAAACTGAAGTCAGAAACAAGCTAAGGAGAGTCCGCGGTGAAGTGGAATATGGAATGTGATAAGTTTGTTATCTTTTACAGTAGAGAATACATCAACCTTCACCCTGCACTTGATATAATGTTGTTATTCCTTTCTTTAGACCTAGTGTGTCTTTACAGGTACCTACTGTAGGTGAATGTTAATTATCACTTATACTATAGAACAACTAGGGAGGAAATATGCTGTTGTTCTGAGGATAGTTTAAATACTAAGCCTAGAACTCGCTTAGGCCTGAGAGTGAGGTAAAGGGACAGGAGAAAGAGAGGTTTGCTAGAGGCCTAGAAAGGCACTGTATTTATACAGCTTAATGACTTTGGTTGTGAAAAACTGGTTCGGATACTAAAAGTGACAACCCTAAAAGGTTTAGATCATATGAGATAATCCATTTTTTATTCTTATAAATAGACTCAAACAACACAGGTTATTATTCGGGAAACGAGAGCAACTCGAATACTGAAAAAAGATTTGTATTAAGTGCAATTAGCGGGCTGCTCACCCAATGCTGTTTGGCTAAGAGTGGCGACTGTGTTTTACTTGATTTTTAAAAGTTTAAACGTCAAACTCGGCTCTATCTCATTGTCTCGCCATTGTTTATTGAATCATCTTAGGGGCCAAGTGTAGAGAAGCTTTTCGGAGCTCTATTACTCCGTGTTATTTCCTCTTTTAAACTCGGTCGCTGAACCGCCAAGATAAGCGAATAGGGTGCTAGATGTGCAATATCTCGTGAGATATCACTGGCTTTCATTTAACAAAAAATCCTATTCGTGCAACCCCAAGAAAAGAGGGGTAGAGAGGCTCAGCCTCACTAGCAGTGGTGCATCAGGGGGTGCAGTTACTCCGTGCGCACTCTCTAAATTTAGCCAAAAACACACCAAAAGTTGCCTTCTTTACAATGTTATAACTTAGTAAATATATAGTATAACATATTATAATAACAATTATAAACGTCGAACTTTATAAGAAGAACAAATCCCTAACCAACTACTTATTTATAATTCCTAGGCTATATATATAATTCTAAAGGCTAATATTTTACTAATAAAGTCTCTAAGAAATTATTATAGCATATACTTTAAGTTACTCTAGCCTAAATAAAAACTAAGGAGGTTTAATTAAGATGTTATATTACTCTTAATACTTAGTTTTATATAAATTTAATAGAGCGTTCTTCTATAATTAGTAGGAGAAGTTAGTAAAAATGTAGTAATTTTACTATAGCTTGGCAGAATCTGGCCTATGCGTACGGAATTCCTACACCCACTGTTGCTGGAGTTAAAGTTACACACCTGGCTTACTTATGTCATTCGGATTATTTTTAATGGTCGGCTAAATCCCTATTTTGATTATGGAAGCAATAATATGCGATATATTATATAGAGTGGGTCATTTCAGTTCCTCTGGCCGAAGATTACCAGTTTCTAAGGACTCTGATTGACTTTCACTGTCGCTCTTCGTTTCATACGCTCAGAAGTACCCTTCAGTTCATTGCAATGGCTCTGAAGAAGTTCCGTTTTATGTGTGCTCTCAGCCCGATCTTCTTGTCAATGGTTATCGCTGATATGGACCTCCATCTAATTGGGAGACTATCAACAACTGATCAAGAGTTTCAATTCCGAAGACTGTTGTCCTCACCCTTCGAACTCGAGCCTCGTCAATGTGCAGGTACGTTCTTTGAACTGTATCACAATTATACTTGTTACTAACATGAAATATAGCTACCTGTGAGGGTCACTGTGTTCCGGCGCCAAATTATGTCTGCTGTCCTGGTACTGGTGGAGAATTCTGCCGCCCAGACGAACGATGCTGTGGTTCGGAAGATTGTGTACCGCCAGGGACAACTTGCTGCCCAGATGGCGGTTATGCTCGCGCTGGGAGGTTCTGTTGTCCAGATGGCGGTACCTGCCCTATTGGAGATACGTGTGATGGGATATACTGTAGATTTGGTTCAGGACCAACAGGAGTAGGACGAACTTCTTCTTCAGCACCTGCTACAACCAGTATTCGGCCGCTAGTGACTACCTCCACACTTACCGAGCTGATAGTTTGGCGGTGGTATTATTCTACAATAACCTGGTAGGTTGAGTGAGAAAGTTCATTCATGAAGTTAGTTCGCTTATAAATGAACAGGTACCACTACACCTGGTATTACTGATGTGTTCTCCTCCAGGAAATATATAGCACGACTAGGTCTGCACAACGAATAAAAGCTACGAATATATTCAGAATATTCACGATTTTCCACGGATAAATTACCCTTCGAATTATTCAAGAATAAGGAGAGTTTAGGGTGTAAATAGCAGTCGTTTATTTATGAATATTCTGTATTCTCCACCCTTTTGGTATGGTTTCCCACTTATCTAAATATGTATGAAAATCCCCTGAAATTATCCGCTTTAGTTGCTTTCGTCGTCTCGATTAGGCTACGCCGGGGGCTAAAAAAGTGGATAAATTATTAAATAAGGTGAAAAGAGTAAAGCCTTTCGACTCTTTCGACGTCGAAACCTTAGTTGAAACCTTAGCTTAAAGGTCACGTGTATAATGCTTTAGAAAGTGGGGTGTTATATGATACCCTTTAACATAACACTCTATTTCACATGATATAAGTGATAAAGAGTAGAGACGATAGTAAACTATTAATAATAATTAAAAGTAAGTGAGTTTATAGTTTAGTTGTGTTTAAATATATATATAAAAAGAGAGTAAAATTCAACTTATATAAACCCTCTATACTAAGACCTAGAGGGCGGATATTAAGCTTAATAAATAGAAACTATTCGTAATATATTCATTTAAGCTCTTATCGCTCGAATAATCGCTCGAATACTATATATTTATTTAATATTTATGATGAATAATTAATATTTTATTCATCTATTCGTTGTGCAGACCTAAGCACGACCACCTTAACTGTTTCCACTTCCAATTCCGCTACCTCTGCGTGGTTCACCTCAATCAGCAGAACGATCTCGCTTCCTACACCAGCGTCTGCAACCTCCCTCCCTCAACTAACTTCGTCAATAAGGCTCCCATCGCCAACCACAACACAAACCATTCCGCCCATTACAGCGATACCATCTACATCTCCTACCTCCTCGCTCACCACTACAATATCAAGCGCCACGTTTGTTGATTTCAGTTCCTCTTCACAACCCGCAGCATCGACAAGTTCCGCCCAAGTGTCTACGGATATAGCTGGAAGAATTGGAATTTCCCATCATGGTGCAAATTGGTTTGAATTTGTGCTCTTCCACTTCATTGCATGGTTGTATCTCATAGCTGTCATACTGGTGCTCTTGTTACTATGGCTTTACATAGGATCTCATTTTCTCCTTTTGCTTTCAAACATATGTAATAGTTAGGCAACCTCTCTTTCTCTTTGTTAAGATTTACTCTCGTTTTGTTTAATTGAAAGTTTAATGTCCTTTAAAGTGTTTTATTCTGCTTCTCATCTTGAGCAGTGATTGGAATACAAATTGAAATGATTAACTTGTGATTGTATTATTCGTCTCATAACTTGTCTTACATGATCTCAAGATATAGAAAAATCCAACCAGTCTCATGGAGAATCCAAGAGTATAGCTGTATTGATTTTGACGCGATACTCTCGCCGGATGGTTTGCTCACAGTTGTCTGGAAGACTAGGGGATAATTGTAGCCTTGATCGAAAAGGCTAAACAGAAGAGAGTTATTGTAATTCAATTCTTTTCACATGTCTCAGATACTACATTTAATTATCCCAAAAAATTTGAGTAGGCTGAAATGCACTGCCCTGAGAGGGTCACTTGACCAGCTACAGTCGGGCTTCAACGATCGTGGCTGTGCAAGAGCTGGGGTCGCAACCTTGTACTTACTCCTCACTCTTTCTCTCTCCTCTGACCATTCTCCCCCAAACCCCCGAAAACATACCATTCTCTCACAGAATGGAAGACCCGCCGTATGCGTACGAGCCTCTGGACAACAGCACCGATGAAATCCGACTCATCTCGATCCAGCCTTATTCAGGCTCAAGCCATATGTATCCAATTGAGCTGAACCTCATACACGCAAAACTTTCCGATAAGCCAAAATACGAGGCTCTCTCTTACATGTGGGGAGAGGAGGACAATCCAAAGTCTGTCGAGATTCAGGGGAAGTGTTTTGAAGTAGGACATAATTTGTGGTTAGCGTTGCGACGATTACGATGGCCTACTGAAGAGAGAATTTTGTGGGTTGACGCAATTTGTATCGATCAGCGGAATGTATTGGAGAGGAACCACCAAGTTTCTCAAATGTCTCAGGTCTACCGACAGGCATGGCGAGTTGTTGCATGGCTTGGGCCCGCGAGTCTGGGGGACACTGAAGCTATCAAATTCTTCAAAGTCCTCGCGACTAGCTCCGATTTACAATCTGGACGGTATCATACAGATTCCGAACAGAAGTTGGCGTCAGATTTCTGCAAGCTACCCTATTGGTCTCGACTCTGGATTATACAGGAGGTTGTGTTGGCCAAGGAAATCATTCTCTATTGTGGCAAAGACGAATTGGATTGGGATTATTTTGCAACGGTAATCAAAACACAGATAACCTTTGATGGCCTTTCTATAAAAGAAAGCACTCCGACATATCTCGTTCAACAACGAGCCACTCAAAAGCTTACAGAAAAGAAACAATTACATTTCGCCAGCAGTTCACTCCCGGAACTGGCTGTGAGTTTTTCGGAAGCGGAGTGTCGTGAACCTCGAGATAAGATCTTTGGACTTCTAGCGTTAGCGAACGACTGCTGTCAAACCAACACACCTGTTGATTATTCCATGGCAGGATTCGAGCTCTGCCAAAGCGTTTCGAACCATCATTCTAAATCGCACAGCCCTATAACTATGGTCCGAAGGCTAGAAGTGACTCTTCGTTTCTACTCGCTATTTCGGACGAAGCCTCTCGGACCTTCCTCCTTAGGGGAAAAGCCTGAGCCAAGTGCGTTTTTGGGATTCTTTGACCCAAAACTCGATACCAGGCTGCAGTTTCGAAGATTAACGGGAAGAGTTGTTTGGATCGAATTTATTCCTCATCCATTCACTTTGGGGTTGTCGGAACCCCCATTCCATGCAGCTCATTCGGAGAGAAAGTATTATGAATCAGCCCAAGAATGGATGAGAGCAGGTGGTGGCAAGGTATTCTCAACAATGTGGGGTTATTTGAGAAACCTGGAACGGGCAGATCTCGAAAACTACCTCTCAAACTTAGACTCACATCTCAAGGACACTATTTCCTACGACACGATGACAAAACAAGGTGGTGTGAATCTAGCGCTGGATGAGAAGGGTTTTCTTTTTTTCGCTCTGAATAATATCACCTGTGGAGACTTCATTTGTATGAATGGGGAAGGAAACAAAATCGTAATTATACGCCCGGAGGAAAACGCACCTATGATTGTCGCAACGGCCCGTAATACAAAAGCCGATATCATCGGCACATTCTCTTTCGGAGGCAAACCACTAGTTTCTGTCCATCATAGCTTTGTTAACGTTGTCTGGTCAGAACCAACACGATCGGAGGGCGCGGAGGAAGCAGAGAGGCAACTCAGGGAATATTCGAAAACGGTCGGAAACGTTACCGGGAGTAGTTCCCAGGGAACACCCCCAAGAGTACCTTAACGTTTGAGCGACGACGAGTATCGGTGCTTACAGGCTTGATGCCCAATGGTAAACGGTAACAAACTGGAAATTAAGTATCGGGTTTTATGATTAACATTATTATTGAAAGATCAAGAAACTCCTCGCTTGCCGAAATTGTCAGAAAACTCCACACCCCCATCCCGAAAAGAAATCAAATAGAAAATAACAAAAAAGAAAGTGGCAGGAAACCTAAAAAACAATCACACATTAGCCAGCCTCTCCAAACATTTTCTTTTCCCGCATGAAATAGGGGGCAATACCCTTCACGATCCATGCAAATGGCCCAATTGATATCCCTAAATGCCCTGCCCATGCAATGGCTTAAGCACGCAATCCTCAACCAACAGCTCTCAGCCAGTAGATGACGAGAAGCGTGTCCACGGGGCGTCCAATATCTGACGATCATTATATCCTGCGTTTTCATATATTAGACGGCATCCCGAAGGGAGGGGGCGGAATTTTCCAACTAAATGTTACCTGTTTGAGTTTTGAACGCCCAGCCCAGCCGGAAGCAACTTTGCGCAACGGGTTTCCATCGATCCTGCAATTATACGTTTCTCGTCAACGGTCATGATTCTTCTTCGTCCATCGAGTCGGTTTGTTTTGTTGGGGAAAAATTCCCGAAATGTTCGTACATCGTGAAATAATTTTGGCGTTCCCAGGTCCCGGTATCTCAGCATCAATTTTCAGAAACATCTCCTCTCCGGAATTTTCAATACGATCAGCCCATCACCTCTCCTCTCGCGCCACCTTCGCGTCAAAACGAAACCTACATCCTGCTGCCCCATGGACTCATATTCACTTCCTGTCGTCTCCGCTCGGCCTCCTTCAACTCCTTCAACTTGCGCTTTTCTTCACGCTCGGCTTCCTTTCGCGACTCCTCGAGGAACTTTTGGTAGTCGTCGCTGCCTTTTGTGTTGTCGGTTTCGGGCGATGACATGATGGTTGCTGTTGGTTCTTTGGTGTCACCTTGAGTGTAATGCGTTGCATGCGAGTGTACATCTGTAGAGGCGCGATGAACCAACCTGGAATTCTTGGTGCTTTTAGAGGAAGACTTGGAGCGCAAGGCCTTGAAGAGCATTTTGACCGATCTTTTTCTTTGTCTAGGGTGTTATGAAGGTGGCGCTTGTGGATATGAAGAGTTTGGAAGGAGTCAGGATTGATGTCGAGTGATATCAAAGATTCTTTTCAATGACGACTCTACCCGTGGAAGTGGCGGGCGATGAATGGCCTCCAGCCTGACTGATATCTTTGATGCGGACTATCACGAGAAATCTCAGGTGAATTGCGAAAGTCTTTGTTCTTTTTCCCTACGATGAATTGTCTCCGCAGTTCGGCCGCTAGCGTGGTCACGCCTCTTTTTCCTTTCTCTTGTTGTTTCCTCCTTCAGAGTTCAAGTCTTTATTCCTCGGAGCAGGAAGTCTTTGCAAGGGGAAGTTCTGATGTTAGTGGTGGGGAGGGAAGGCTGCAGGTGAAGATTTGAAGGTATTTTCCCAAGGAAGCGGGGAAAATCCAGCCGGGGCAATGACGCTTTCTTATGTCTCCGTCCGCTGTCAACAAGTTTATTGCAGGCTATCGAATGACAGACCGTCGATGCGGGTTGTTAGAACGACCTGTTACTGCATATAGGTTAGATGGAAACAACACGACGGTTACGAGGCGTTTATAGCGGGGGAAGAACCAGTCATGTCTGGACTCCGACTCTAACCAAGAACATATTTTTGGACGGTGTGCAACGGCATCAACCCAACAGGTTGGCATATGATCAATCATCAAGGTTCGGTTACAAGAAAGAGTGTGTATGGCGCGCAGAGATTTTCCATTTCAGGTCGTGTGTGAGACCACTTTTGCAGAGCTTGTAAGAGCTCGTGAATATTTGGTGGCCTTTGGTTGGAGACAAGAATATTGACGACGTTGGTGGCGACAGGGATGCTATGCCGATAAGAAGGCAAAGAGGCAAGGTCGATTTGGAAACAAGTGACGCTGGTATTTGGAGAAATTCAAGATGTTTTCTTTCGATATGAACTACTTTCTGTCATACACGAGACAATAGTTTGACCTTCCACGTTTAGAGGAGTGATCTCGTTCATGCCCCTTTCCTTGGCAACTCAATTTGCATTCCCTAGATGTTGTACTTCCAGGCAAATCACTTGAAATGGGTTGAAGCTAACCCTCGTGACCGGGGAAGCTCAGAATTCCCGGCTACAATATCATATCTCTATCATTCTCTTCTGTATCAATCGATATCGATCGATATCGATCGATATTAATCGATATTAATCGGGCTCGGCAAAGCTTTGCCGAGCTTCCAATAAGAGGTTGATCTTACTCTTTTCAAAAAATGAGGGGGTTGCAATATTTGCGAGGGTCTAGCAGCCCGACCCAGCCAGCCCCCAGCGTTACCAATTCAGTATGCAACCACCCCTGAACCAAGGATAAGCGGCAAATCATCATTTTCAGTCAGCGCCACGATAACTGACTTCTCAAACGTCCAACCCTCGATACCTCCGTATCATGGTGCCCTTTGGAGTATAACGACGCATCGCGATGAAACCCGAGCGGGACGAGAAGCTCGTAGATGTTCTGTATGAGCTTGCCAGGAGACAACTCGTGAGTACAGGCCCGGACGAAAATGGGCGCAGAGAGAGTCATGCGTTGGCACGGCGCGACCGCAACCATTCCAAGGCTGTAAAACTGACGATAGCGTCAACAGGATGTGAATGCATCGGACCCACGAGTAGGGTCTGCTCGTGACAATGCCACTTCTACTTCGGCCCTGAAGGGTCTTGCACCGACGAATTCTGCATCTTTCTCTACGCTGTTTATGACATTTGTACCCGTCGCTATCTATGCCGTTGTGTGTATCTTGATATTTTTTGTGCTTCGTCGCAAGTATCCGCGGGTTTATTCTCCTAGGACCTTCCTTCCAAGTCTTGATGTTGAGTAGGTATTCCAGGAGATACATTTCGGAATTGAATATACAGTATGATGTACTAGAAAGCTAACATCAAAATAGTGATAGAACCGCGGCACTGCCGAATGGATGGTTCAATTGGATTAAACCTTTCTATCAAACTCCGGATACGGTAGTCTTGAACCACTCCTCACTCGATGGTTTCTTGTTCCTCCGGTATTTGAAGGTTCTTTGTGTGATATGTGGAGTTGGATGTATCCTCACATGGCCTACTCTGCTTCCATACCATGCACTTGGAGGAGGAACCAATACGCAGCTTGACCAACTGACGTTTGGGAATATTAAAAACCCAAGTTGGTTTTATTTGCACGCATTTCTGGCTTGGGTGTTCTTTGGTATATATATCTATATCAATCCTTGTCACTTGAAAATAAAATACTGATGATTACAGGGTTCATTCTTTATATGGTTTCCCGAGAATGTGTTTATTTCATAAGTCTTCGCCAGGCTTATTTGCTATCACCCCTCTATGCAAATCGGCTTTCATCACGAACCGTATTGTTCACCTGCGTGCCGCAGCAGATACTGGATGAGAGGAAGCTTCGGAGAGTGTTTGGCGATACCGTCAAAAACGTTTGGGTCCCTCAAGACACCGAAGATCTCAATCAGCTCGTCAACGAACGAGATCAAACAGCCACTCGGTTGGAGAACGCAGAAATTCAATTGATCAGAAAGGCCAATGCTGCGTACAGAAAAGCAGTGGCACATGGACATCCTGCTACTGGATCGAGGCAAGAGATCCAAGAAGATGAATCGAAGAAAGATCCACGCATGTCAGTTACAGAAACCGCCAAAAGTTCATTCTCCTCGCCGCCGATGTCTCCAATGATTCCGATTTCACCAGCTCCTGGATCAGTTGGTGGGTTGATTCAATCAGATGGAACACCAACTTTCAAGTCGGGCTACGGACATGATGGTCCACCGCTTGACATGAATGGATCAGTTGCTGCACAATGGATCCCATACAGCCAGAGACCTGTCCACCGACCAATCGCCAACTACGGAAGAAGAGTCGATACCATCAAATGGACTCGCGCACGACTGAAAAAACTTACCCCTGAAATTGGTAAACTTCGCAGTAAATATCGAAAGCGTCAAGGTATACCCATACCCGCATGTTTTATCGAATTTCAGACTCAAGTCGATGCACAAAGCGCATATCAAACACTCGCCCACCATCGTGCAAACCATATGAGACCAGAAATTGTCGGTATCCGACCGCAAGAAATATACTGGCCAGCTTTACGGATGCATTGGTGGGAAAGAATAATGCGAAGATTCTTGGTGCAGGGTTTTATAGCAACAATGGTTATATTCTTTGCCTTGCCAGCTGCACTTGTTGGGATCATCTCAAACATCAAATTCCTCATCGAGAAGGTGTTTTTCCTGACTTGGATGGCAAAACTACCATCGGTGGTACTGGGTCTGATATCTGGATTGCTTCCTCCAGTCGCTTTAGCAATGCTCATGGCCGTTGTGCCAATGATTTTGAGAGGTATGCTGCTAAAATGCTCCTCTGATAGATCACACTAACAATAAGTAGCCTGTGCCCGACAATCCGGAATCGCCACGGAATCTAAAGTTGAATTGTTTGTTCAAAACGCATATTTCATCTTCCAAATCGTCCAAGTGTTTCTCATTACGACTCTCACTTCGGCAGCTTCAGCCGCGATCCTCGACATTATCAAAAACCCGTTATCAGCTAGAGAGCTTCTTTCTTCGAGTCTTCCAAAGGCGTCGAATTTTTACATCTCATATTTCATCCTTCAGGGGCTTGCTATGAGTGCAACACGGCTTGTCCACCTTGGCAGCGTTTCTCGGTTTGTATTGATGGCAAATGTGGGATTCAACCCAAAGCTTCGATCGGCTAAACATAATCGATTAAGAAAGGTACATTGGGGGAGTGTGTATCCTGTTTTCACAAATATGGGTGTCATTGGTAGGTTTTTACAGTCGTTCTGATTGCACCTTTCCACTAACTGCTTCCAGCAATCTCTTACTCCCTCATTGCACCCATCATATTAGGGGTAGCGACCATTGGACTCTTCCTCGTTTATTTGAGCTATCGATGGAACTTACTATACATATATTCCTCTGAACGCGACACTCGTGGATTACATTATCCTCGAGCTCTGAACCAGTTACTTACAGGAGTTTACCTCGCAGAAATCTGTCTTCTCGGTCTCTTCGGTGTAAAAGGATCTTACGGACCGTTAGTCATGACTTTCGGTCTCGTCCTCTTCACGAGCTTGATACATGTCTCACTCAACGATGCATTAGGCCCACTAATATACAACCTCCCCCGTACCGTAGCAGCAGAAGAAGCCCTCCGACAAGCAGGTAACAACCCAATCGACGCATCAAACCTCGCCGACAAGCACGACGCAATTGAAGACCACGATGCCGAAATGCAACAAGATGTCGGATACGATTCTGATTTCGACCCCTCTGATCCAGCAGGACAAATCAGTCACGGAACCCAAAGTTCGCGAAGGGTAAAAGACGTCGAAGGAGCAGAAGGAGCCCTAAAACTCGGAACAAGCACCGCATCCTCATGGGTGAAAAATAAATATGCATCCTCACCAATCCCCTCTCTCATCTCGGAAATCGATTTCTGGACACATTGGATCTCTCCCGACCCATCAATCAAGCCTAACATATTCCTCAAATTCTTACATCCAGAGATATTTCAAGATTTCCACATCTTACGTCAACAAATCCCTGATAATCTCATCCCTGATCATACATATGAGGAGAGTGTTTTGAGAGATGCATTTTGTCCACCCGGTATGCGGAATCGCGCGCCGAGACTTTGGATCCCGAGGGATGAGGCGGGGATTAGTAGACAGGAGGTTGCGCATTGTATGAAGGTTATTGAGATTACGGATCAGGATGCTTGGCTCGGTGAGAAGGGGGGTGTGGAGGTTAATTGCGAGGGGGAGACTAGTAAGTGGGTTGTTAGGGATTGGGAGAGGGTCAAGTTTTGATAGGATATGTGTATAAGAAGAGAGGGGGTTTTTTGAGTTTTAGATTAGCGGGAGATGGATTGCAAATAGTAATAATTTGATGGCCAAAAGGTCGCGAGTAAGGCAAGCAGAACTATACTCGTCGTCGCACATACTTCACCAAAGCTTGGTGAAAACCAACTTTCATCTGATCTCCATTCGCTACGCGAATATATCTGAGACAATTTCAAAAATGCGACTTGCAACAAACGACGATATTAAAAAATATTTTCATCTGATCTCCCAATTTCTTCCACACTTTGTTTAGGACAATGGGGAAAATGCGATGTGCAAGAATCCTCGCCTGATCTTCTGTCCTTCGCGATCGATTAGATTCTTTGTTCTCCGACTTTAGATCGTACAATTTAGAGCCATGCCTTGGTTGACTTATGATATCCCCATTGGGTCCTCTGATATCTACACAGGACGTGATTCTTACACTTAAAGGTTCAAATACTAGTATTCCATCCCATACATGACTTTCCACAACGCCGCTTCACAAGAAGTCATCAAGTCATAGCAATAACTCTTCTATCCAAAATATCCCAGCAAGGCGTCCCCTCCTCTCCCATCCACCCAACTTTCCCGCGTTCCCTCCCCATCATCTGAACCGCAAAAGCCTCCGCCTCATCTCTTAACTCTTCCCATCCTACAACCCTTCCTGTAACACCACTTTTTCCCGTTAAAATACCTTCCCCCCTTAATTTCTCAAAAGCAGACTTAGTCCATGATACACAATCAAACCCCTCCCCCCCATCTTGTTGATCAACCGGAACAGAACGTAGAACAGAATCCAAAACTTCAACCCCGACACATATCTTCCCCACAGTGACAAGAACATGTAACCCGGCTTCAGTCTCAATATCCTTCACTTCTCCGCGTTCGTATCGCCATGCTTGACTTACTTCCCCTCCCTTGGATTCATCTCTAAAAATCGAGTTCTTAACGTGGAATTTGGGTACAGATAATGGATAATTTGGGTGTGAAGGGTCTCTACGGGTGGAAGAGGGAGGGGAGGTGGGTTTTGGTATTAGGAGGAGGGCGTAGTGGTATGTTCCGGGGTGCTTGGAACGGTGGTAGAGGGCTAGTGTTAGGCGGGGTTTGTTTTTTTGTCTTTTTTCTTTTGCCTCCTTTTTGTAGGGGGAGGTGTGGGAAGCCTTGTGTGAGGAGGAGAAGCACGACATTGGATGAAGGGGGGGGGGGGATATTATGAGTTTCAGTGGATAGGGGGGATGGTCGGATGACGCTGGTGGTTTGTCGGGGGTGGGTTGGTGTCACGTGGATGTAGGGAAGTGAGGGGTTGATGTTGTTTTGTCCGGATGGGGAAATTCTATCCTTGATACACTCTTTTGCCAACACCACGAGCTTATCAAAACTTGAGGTTGCTTCTTGCAATGCTATTTGCGGAGAGTATTAACGTTTACTTGATGAAATTGAGTGCTTACTCTTGCAAGTAAGATTGCATTTTGCGGAGATGGTAAACGGCTTCAACATGTTGCTATCTAATTAGGTTGGTAATCTGGGTCAAGAACTAAACAAACAGGACTTCAATACCTCAATCGACTCGCCGTCTTCAACTCGGCTGGTAACTCATTGACTCCGAGTTATTTCCTAACAATCCCGATACCCAAGCCAACCTCTGCCCGGTCCAGCCCTCCACCACTTTCGTATAACAAACGCCGCCTCTAAGGTTATGCTTATTCAATACACTCGCATCACCCCAAAGAAGCAATGTAGTCCCCTACCACTCCGGGGTCTGCTCAACGTGGGGCATACATGGGATTCCACTACCGAGTAGCAATGCTATAAGAGACCCCTCTACAAACAGAGGGAAGCTATCCAGAACAACAAACCTGCAGCATCTTAATCCACCCCTACGATAAGAACAATCCAGGTACGCAGATACATAAGTACCTCCCACCAATTCCTCCCTCTCCTCCAAGCCCTTAATCCCATCTCCATCTCCATCCCTCCATCCATCCATCCCTCCATCCATCTACAAAACAATCTAACAATGGGTTCCCTCCTCAGCAAAGCAAAAGCCTCCTCCTCCCCCAAAAAGAAATCCACCGCCATAATGTCCTTCACACACTACTCCCAAGCCCAAACCGAATTCAAGCCTCCTCTAATCGCAAATGAAAACGCCTTCCTAGGCGACATCTCCTCCTCCGAAAAGAACGACCCTACATCTCCCATCTCAGCGGGTTTCTATAGATTGGAAAAGGGAACGCCGCTTGTTTACGAGTATACATATCATGAGATGAAGATTATTGTCGATGGGGAGTTTGACATCAGTGATGAGACGGGACAGAAGGTTCACGCTGTTAAGGGGGATGTATTTTATTGTAAGTGCATGGAAGAGGTTGGGGGGGGGGAAGTGAGAATGGTTGCTGATTTGATACAGTCCCCAAGGGAAGCAAGATTACTTTCACCACCGAGACTTTTGGATTGGGATTCTTTGTTGGTCAGAGAAAGGTTAGTTGCTTTTGACCGATGTTTTTGAATAGCCTGCTGATAGATTTATAGGAGGGAGGTGCATGAACGGTAAATAATATGACATGGTTTGGGTAGATATGGATATTTCCCGGCGTTGTGTTTAGGTGTCAAGAATCTTACTATATATATATATATATATCATTTACGCACAGTCCGACCGATCCTTTTTCATTTTCTTTGCCCGGTTTTCCAATCTCTGCTTTGCTTTGCCACGATCCTTTCTCTTCGTTTTCTGTGTCTTCGTTTCCTTTGCGTCCTTCCGTTTCGTTCTTCGTACACCCTCTTTTATTCTTTCCTTCCCAAGATCTTCGGGGAATTGCAAGTATTACTTGAGAAGGGTTAGAGGAATCAAGACTCATATCTTCTAACGCCTTTCGAATAATGATTTCACATTAGCCGATCATAGAGGATCTCGCATATTTCCTAGCATAGAGAACGACACCGGGAAGTGACAAGTGATTTGGAACTCAACATTACAAAGTTCACAGAAGTTCCCCCACAGTTCGAAAGTAAAACCCTACATGCACTAGCAATCTACAACTTGCCGTTTCTATTTCTCCCTGTACCTAAGCAATACAAACAACTTATTCAATCTTATATATATACGCATGCACGGCGAAATTTTCCTGAATCTCCACACTTCCTCGATTAATTCGCAAAGTTCCAGACACCAAAGCCATATTCATGAATCATGACTCCACAGATTCCACAGACTTTTTCCTATTGTGAGGAACTGCTTTCATTTCTTGAAAGGGTATTTCCTAAAGAAAAGAGAAGTCTCCTAAAGCATCCCACAAAAAACTGAAGCCAGGCCGGTGATGAGGCAAGTACCTAGCAACACCAACACCAAATCACCCCGCTATCAGGTGCGCTATCAACCCCACTCAACCTAATCCCTCTCAATCCCTCCCAACCAATCGCACCCCACCACCATCAACCCCTCACCATCCCGCCACCCAATCATCCTCCCAAACCCCCACCATCACCCCTCTCTCACTTAATTCACCCCACTAATTGACCAATTCTCCAGCCCCCCCACATCTCACACCCTCATAATTCACATTACCAAACTCACTCCCTATCCAATCAGTCTAATTCCTCACCTCTCCAAACAAGAGAGAAGAATTAGGACCGCTGGCGCAACGGCAGCGCGTCCGCCTCCAGAGCGGAAGGTTATCCGTTCAAATCGGGTGTGGTTCAATACCTACATCAATGAAACCTTGATATTTAGTTTTTATCCTTTTCTTTCTTGGTTGTTCATCATTTGCTTGGTGCGGAGGGAAGGAGAAGGGGAGTAGGGAAAAGGAGGCATTCTTTTTGGTGGTTGTGTGTGGTGGGGAAATAATGGGAGTGGGGGTGTAACGTGATGTGAAGGAGGAGGGAGAGAGTCCGGAAGTCCGAAGCTCTTTTGGTTCATTTAGATAGGGGCTGGAGAACTGAGACAAAGAAGAAGAATGGGATTCTAACTACTTTCATACAACAACTAAGTTCGAAGGTACGTACTACTTGAGCTGAGAAGGAATGGGGGAGCTCCAGTCTTCCTACAGTTTGAAAGAAAATTAGAATTTATATAAAAAGTCAAAACTGCAACAGGGAAATACAATAATAGGGGGAATTCATTCGCTTGCATTCAGTCATCTAATCATCTTTCTCCCCGCCCACTAACTACTCAACGACCCATCCATCCATCCCGTCATCCCGTTATCCCATCCATCCCATCATCAGTCCATCATCAGTCCTAGCAGAGAAACAGAAGAATCGAAAAAATCTAAACTACTACACCTACTAGACTACCTAAATAAACGAGCTGGGCGCTTGCTTACGAAGTAAGTTCTTAACATTTCCCTCCACTTGATCCATCCATCATGCTTTTCCACTCGTTTATTCACCCAAATTTCTTTCGATTCGCCCACCATCACGCAAATATATCCTCCACGAGAAGAAGAAAATATCAACAACCTTAAAGCCCGGGGAAGAAAACTTGGCCATGCAGCTTCCGACTTCGAGAAGATCTCCCGGCATGAGGAAGAGGAGAAGAGAGAAAGAATTAAACGCCAAATCCATGCACACAACGCACGCTTTGGGCATACAAAATATAATAGAACCCGCTCCAAATGTGTTGTTTTCTGATTTTTGCTTTTTTTGATTCTTTCTCTATCCTCATGTAGCGCCATTGACCACGACCCCAGGAACATTCGCAGCTAATGCGGCTTGTTGAGCAGCGAGCGCGTCGGCTTGTTGAACGACACCTTGAACGATTTGCTGTTCTTCGGCGCTGAGGTTTCCTGTGAGGGAGCCGTATAATTGAGGTTGTTCTCCTTGGAGTTCTAGAAAGTGTTAGTTGCATTCAGTACAGAGGTAAAATTTTAAACTTACTCATGAGAGCATCTCGGAAAAGCGCATATGGTTCGATCTTGTCAAGCGGGGTTTCGAGAAGGCTTTCTTCGCCGAGTTCCTCGTCTGAATCTGGGTCGTCAAGGTTTTGGAATTTTTGTGCCTAGAAAATGTTAGTTGGTATGGATTCTTGGAAAGTAGTCTGAGCTTTCATACCTCTTCGTTCAAGAATTCAAGATAGGCGGTGCTTTCGTCCTTGGCATCCGATTCCTCTTCAGGCGCCTCCTCTTCATTCCATGCATTATCGTCACCGGCCCACAGCTCCTCTTCATCGTCATCGTACGCAGATTCATCAACTGGGTAATCATCCTTGAGAACCTCGTCACGCTCTGTATTATGTTAGAATGTATTCTTATTCTCGGTGTGAAGATGAAAGATGACTTACTCTTCTGGGCAGCCGGGAGTGTTTGGAATAATCGGACAATACCCTTGAGGTTACTGTTAGCATACTTCCATCGAAATTGGAAATTTGGTACAAACTTGTAATAATCGTGGCCATCCGGTTTGAACGCTGACTGGAACTTGGTCGGCGTTAAGGGTAAGGAGAGCGACAATTGCAGAGATAGAAAGCTTCTTGTCGTGAACTCTGGTGAAACTGTCGATACTCGAGAACCACAAACTAAAGAACTTGTTGGTCCACTGCTTTGCTTCGAGGACTTGAAGTGCGAGAACCTATTACTTGTTAGAATATCTTAGAATCAATGGGACGTGGATTTCCGTACTGGATTATAGTAAATGGCATTGATGACCATCTCCATGAGGTGGATTCTGTAGGATTTGACCTTGGTTTCGTTATTTGTAAGGGTGCGCATTGCCATCTCGACCTGGGATGGCGATTAGTAATTCCTGTGAAGTACATAAGGAAGAAAGTCTTACGAATGCAACAACATATTGATCAGCATGGCCTCTGAGACTCAACATGATGCCTTCGGCCAATTTGCAAGCACATATCCGGTCAACTCCTCCAACCTTTTGGTCTGCAAACATGTCCTGGACCATGCTGAACATGGCGTCAAGATATTGTGGTGTTTGGGCAAGGTGCACGCGACCATATTGAACAAAGTTGTCAAGTGCAGGAAGCATGTCCTCGAGATAGAGCTCTGCGCCTGCCTTAAAAGTAGCATGAATGAGTTCGAAAGCTTGCCACATGGTTGGTGAAATGGACTTGGCAGCAAAAGTACAGCTGTCAATGATCTCGAAAACCTCGTTGTACAAATCTAGTAATGTTAGCAAAGCACCAAAAGCTTGGGATCGATTATCTCACCATACAACTTGTTCTCAAGAGTAACCTTGATAACTGGCATCAAAATTGACTCCATGTGCAAAAGAACATCAGGAGTGCTCTCCAAGGTCAAAATGAGAGTACCAATAGTTTGAAGAACACCAAGAGCTGTGATACTCTTGTCGTCAAGGTAATCGCCGTAACTCTCATCATCATCTCGCTTGTCATTCTTCTCCAAAAGCTCTCGGACAATTCGGAGATATGTGTCACGAAGTTGCTCGCTCAATGCAACTGCAAATGGAGTAAGTTCAGCAGCAAAAACCTCCACGAAATCCTCCATAACATTTGATAGGGCATCAACATCAACCTCGTTGGCGAGTTTCAGAAGCTGTTGCATAATTTGAGGAATTTGTTGTTGCATGCTCGTACGGATGATGTCATGTCTGATCAAAGGCTGAAGTGCAAGGGCGGCCTCGACTCGTACTGGAAGTTCTGGATCTGCCATACACTCCAAAATATTTCGATAAATAACCAAAAGGTTGTTCGGGTCCTTGAAGTCCAATTGCTCGAACTTTTCCACGGTGTCACAAGCTCGCGCACGCAAAAATCCTTGGGTGCTGCGGAAATCTGGGAAAACATATCTCACAAGGAAGTATTCAACCTGCTCGGCGATTGGAGATTTCTTTCCAAGAATGACACTCGATAGTGTACCAATCATTCTTAAAGCACCTTCCTTTGCGATGTGGTTCTTCTTGCTGTCCTCGGCGGCCTCGTATTCGTTCACAATGGTGTTGACAAAAGCTAGAATGGTGAACGTATTCTTTCTTCGGACCTTGGTAAGGGTAACCAAGAAGTTGGTCGCAGCAACATCAGGGGCCGAAACTTCCTCATAGTAATTTAATTTGTGGTGAAGATACTCCTCGGGGTCGGTATCAAATTTTTCGACATCCTCGGCGGAAAGGCACATGACAGGAAAGAGGAAATGCGTAACGAGAGTATCAAGATGTGGTTTCAGGTGAGTCCACATCTCTTTGGGTCGCACACACTCATCGAGAAAGACGAGAGTGTATGAAAGACATGGTCTGCTGAGCCAAGTGGTTTTAGCCACCCAGCCCTCAATTTGTTGGAGGTAGCCCTTGAGAATCTCGGGAGCGAATTGCGCAGTGAAGGTTTTTGCGAATTCAGTGTAATCCTCTCCATTGCCTTTTTGTAGTGATGACGGGTTTCCATAACTGTTTGAATTAGCAAAGGGATCCTCAACTGGATAAACCAATTCGACTTGCCGGACAAAGAGCCTATTAAGGTTGAAGTAAGCCCACTTCTTAGCCTTCCACCAGTGGTTGGCCTCCCGCTCTGTCAAATCCTCTGGCAGCGCCGAGGCGGGCACTTCCTTTGCGATAGTTTGGAGAAACAACGTACACCACCCAATAACCACACTTTGATCTCTCAACGAAACAGCCAATTCAAACTAAAACCGTCAGCACTTCATTATCGCCTTGAATATTCCCCGAACTCACAAATGTCGCATGCTTGTAGGCCTTCAACACGATATGTAGCATCTCTCCTGCCTCTTCACTTGTCTCATTTACCAAGCCTTGACCAATCGTAAGGAGTCTTGGGAAGGTCACGTCCACAATCTTATCAAAATCGGCTCGGGTTTCTCCCGATTTAAATCGAAAGACTCGGCAGAGGGCGAGCAGACACTGCAGACCCGCAAAGATCGAGGCGGCATCGTTCGTGTTGAGGAGTTGGAGGGTAATGTCGATGAACGCGGGCCATTTTTCGGGGAAATCGTAGTGGAGGATTTTTTGTAGGACTGGGACGAGTTGTTGTCGAACTTTTGGAGGGGAGGTCGAAAGGACAGGCAGCAGGCGGTCTCTGAATCGAGCCTTTTCGTCCTCGGGTATAGGTTTATTATTGGGAAAGTCGTCGCTGGTTGCCCATCCTCTGGTTACACGGTTCTTTAGATAGACGGCAGCTATTGTGTGTTAGTCTTGGCGGAGGGGTATGGAAATGTGTGGTGGTGGAAGTGCGTACTCGAGAGCTGAACAGCAAGTTCCGTCTCGCCTTGTAGAATGTCCAAAAGCGCATCGGTGAAGCCAGCATGATCCTCGGCCTGCGGTGGTGGTGGTGGTGTTAGCAGAGGACTTCTTTAGCAACTGGTCTTGGGAGACCATTCCTGGACTGGCGGGCTGGCTGGCTGGCTGGCTGGCTGGCTGGCTGGCTGGCTGACTTACCGTCTTCAAATCGAGTTCGGCGCGGCGTCGAACATCAGTGTTGGCATCGAGTGTCGCAACAATACGGTCACGCAGCACGGCGCCATCCATTGTGACGATAGCAATGTGCCTGTATGGGCGTCTTGTTGGTGGAGGGTAGGCAAAGTTGCGACCGAAGTGTGGTGGATTTGGATATGAGGGTTGTTGTGTTGTGATATTGTGTGGATGATCTTTTCGGTTAGCGTGGTAATAAAAAGGTCGTCACCGCCTTGCTGGGCTGGCTGCCTCCAACTTTCACTTTTCCGTCCTCCGCCGGCAACTTTCTAGTAGTAGTGCTACAAGTACAACACATGCAAAGCTGCGTGGATGCGCTTACGGCAGGGACCGAAAATACTGCAAGATTGCGAAAATAGTAGGAAGTGCAGGATCTGGAATTCCGATTGTGGCAGGTGTCGTCTTGAGAGACACAGATGAGAATCAGGTATCAGGTATCAGGTGTCAGGTATCAGGTATCAGGTATCAGGTACGTGGGAAAAGGTCAACATAAGAGCAGGTCGGTCTACTTGAGCTTGAGGCTGTCATTTAGGAACATTCTTGGGAGGCCCCGAAGGCGTCAGGGAGACTGGGTTGGCTGTTGGCTGTTGGCTGTTGGCTGTTGGTGCTTCTGGGAATCTTTCAAGCCGCAAGCAGCGGAAGGGAAATGCCTGTTGTTGCTTGCAGCTTTTGATAGCCTTACAGGCTTACACAAGCTGGAGGGAATGACGCTCTTGCAGCACCACCAAGAATATACAAAGTCGATTCAGCTACTTTCCAAATAGCATACATCAACGAGAGCCAGCACATTTCGAATTTCCTGCGGAATTACTCATATTCACACCGCCAAACCCTCTCTTTCACGAAACACCCACCCTATCGATTGGAAGACCGCAAAAAGGAGACACCCCAAAATCTCGAGGTCGCCCTGTCTGCAGCCAACCAACCTCGATGCAATCTGGCACTTTGTGCTATGCAGAGAACCCTGAAGGCCTCCTTCGTACCAGCTGCAATACCCCTCTTACAAAACAACCCCGCGATCACGTGAGATAGGGATAGATGGATCCATCTTGAACCCCCACTTTGTTGCGATTGATTGTGGAGCGAGATTGCTGAGATTTCATCACAAATCAAAGAGTGGAGTGAAGATTCGGCAACGAAGCCGACGAAGAAGATGAAGAAGATGAAGAAGCAAAGAAGTATTTGTAACTCAAATCACTTCTAACATTGATTCGTTGCCGCAAGAAAGAGCTCGTACATCCTTGCAAATGCAGGGAGAATCAAGGTTGTTGATTAGTAGAATTTTCTGGTAAGCATCGAACGCATAATTCTACCATAATTCAAACTGCAAGGCTTTGCTATCCCCAGCCAATCATATCTTTCACATATGGGTTGGAAAATCGGGATCTTCTTTGGTTTTCGAGTTTTCTTAGTCTAAACTTTCTCTTTAATTTGCTTAGTATAAAACTTTGTAATACACTTTGAGGCTCAACTTCTCTGGTGAAAAAACAAGCTTTTTAGGCTGTTCGCTTTAGACATAACCTACCTATTTAGGACTAGAAGGGAACCGAACTACGTGTTAGGCTATGGTATTTCATAATCCTTCTGCCTTCTTCCGTTATAACACGCTTTTTCCAGATTTGCTATCTCGGAATTTCCATTCGAACCTACTATATTACTAGCTTCAATATCTATTAGATTATATGAAACTAAAAAAGTTATTCTAATCTTTACTTTTATAAACTACGAATACTCGTTTCTATATTATCTTCGTCGACTATCCTCGATTATCTTAGTTTAGCTACTTTTTTTAACTAACTCTATTTATCTAAAAAAGTAGACGAATAAAAGTAGAGAATAATATAGAGTAGACAGAGTTTAACTAGAGTATCTAAGAGCTTATAGTAATAGCTTAAGTACTAAACGCTACTTTAGTATTTAGATAACTTCTATATTATAAAAAACTCTATTAAATTAGTAAAAGTTATATATAAAACAGTTTAATATCTACTTTTAAAGCTTTTATTAAGTCTAATTTTCAAAAAAAAAGAAAAAAGAAAAAAAAAAAACAAAAGCTTCATAGTTAAAATATACTAAAAAAAAACAAAAGCTTCGTAGTTAAAATATACTAAAAAAAAACTAAATTCAGTTTTAAGAATTTTAAGAATTTTAGATAATATAAGATATATTAGAAAGATAGCTAATAAGTACTAAAAGAAATACTCTTATAAGTAAATTAGATAGTTATATAATACTTTCTAGAAGCGGATTTTAGTATAAGAGAGTAGTTACTAGTATTAAGATATTAATAGCTTAAAGTAATAAATTAAAACTAAATTTATATTTAGTACTTAAGCTATTACTTTTAGATCTTAGAGTCTTACTTTTATAATCTTAATACTATATTCTTTTCTAATAATATCTTTATATATAATTATATTCAATAGTATATACTCGACGAATAGTATATACTCGAAGAGTATATAAATAATAAGAATTAACTATTCGACTTTAAGCTATATATATTCTTCTTTTTATATAGTAATAAATATAGCTATAAAGCTCTATTTTTATATAGAGAGTATAAGACTAGTAAAGCAAATGTTTATATTTCTTATTTTATTAGTCTACTATTTATTACTAGTTCTAGTTTTATTTAAGAAGAGATAGTAGATAAAAAGAGAGTTAGAAAGTTTAAAAGATTTAATTCTAGAAGCGGATTATTAGTTTTCAAGTATAGAACCTAGGTCTAAAACCTAGTACTACTAAGTCTCCTAAGTCTAATTAGTAAATTATATATCTACTCTACTAAAAAAAGAAAAGTATAGATACTCTTAAATTATAATATAACTTTTAAGTATCTAAGTATACTTTCAACTATAGCTATAGTTATAAACTATTTATCTTTCGTCTCTAAATAACTTTAAATTATTTAATATCTTTTTATATTTATTTTTATAAATAGTAAGGTTATATAAAGCTAGAAAGAGACTATATTATACTCTTAGAGTATCTAGTAGGTTTCTCTTTTATCTTATACTATTTACTTTCTCTCTACTACTTTTAGGCTTTTTAGAAGCTTTCTAAAAGCTCTAAAATACTTTAATAATATATACTAATTACTCTTTAATAAATAGTATTTAATTATAAGCCTAGCGTGTCTATTAGAATAGAAGGCGTTCTATAAATAACCTCTCTACTACTAATAACCTAGATTCTACTAAACGCTTATAGTATATAGCTTAGATAGACTTATAAGCTTTATATATTTAGGAAATATTCTACTTTAAATATATAGTAATATAATATTTTAAATTAATACTAATAAAACTTAGAGAACTAATAAAATAACTAAATATTACTTCTACTATAATAGCTACTACTTAATAGTTAATTCTATAAGTTAAAAGCCTCTTACTTTTAGAGGCTTTTACTTACTCTATTAGCTTATTATATATAATAATATTTAATTAAAAGAGAACGTCTTATACTATAGTTCTAATTATAAGTAAGCTTTCTTAGAAGTATATTTAGTAAAATATAAGTTTCTTAATAATATAAGTTAAGTCTCTTAATTTCTCTAAGATTAAAATTTTATTAAATATAGAGAAATAATCTTATACTCTTTTTACTAGTTAGAATAAGAGTTTTATTTAAGATCTAGATATATAATAAAAATCTAGGTAAAATAGAGATATAGATATATATAATAGAGAGATAGTACTTTAATACTTTTAATACTAGTGCTTTTTAATAATACCTAGAATATACTTAATAGTCTCTTAATCTTAGACGCTTTTTATACTTATATATACTATAAAAGTAATATAAAAAGTAATCTAACTTAATACTAAAAAAAGCGCTAATCTTTTATTTAATAGATAATACTAATATAAGATACTTTAGATAACTAAATATATATATATATAATATATATAAAAGTAGTCTAGCTAGTAGATTATAATAGCCTACTATTCTATATAGCCGAGATTATATATTATATACTATATATATAAGGTTTTAGTAGTTATTATTTTATATTATCTAATTTAGAAAGGTTTTAGATTTAGCTTTTAGACGGCTTTTAGACCTTTTTATATTATCTAACTCTTCTTTATATTATCTAAACCTCTTATCTATAATAGCACGCTATTCTAAATTACTAGTATTCGTAGAACTACTAATACCTCTAATACCTTAGAGCTAAGATTATAATTAACCTAATACTTATATAATAGAAGATACTAAAGAGATTAAGGTTTAGATATTATATATTTAGCTTTAAAGCCTTTTATTTAGTATTAGCTATATTAAGAAGGTCTTAGTTATTATTATTATTAGAACTTAGTAGTCTTCGACCTCTTATATATAGATGTTTATACTTAGTATAGAAGAGAGATAGTTTTTCCTTTTCTTCTATATTAGAGCCTAGTATTTACGTATATTCTTCTACTAAACGTACTCTTATATACCTCTTCTATAGTAGTATATATTTCGTACTATTATATATTCTAAACCTCTTATATATAGCTATCTACTCTCTTATAGTTAGAAAAGGCCTAATTTAGTCTTTTCTTCTATACTAGTATCTTATATCTATATATAATATTCTTTTGAATATACTTCTATATATCTCTTTAATAGTCGTATATATTTCGTATTATTATAACTTTTTAAAGCTTAAAAGATTAATATATCTATTTAACTTTTAATTTAAAAGTCTTTTAGAAGAGTAGTATTAATAGAGAGCTATTACTAACTCTAAGATATTAGTAGTTAGAGTATATAAGTAGCTTTCTATAGATTATCTCTTTAGTTATTCTTATATTCTATATAATTTAGTAGAACGCGGTTCTAACTTTATATTTCTAGCTCTAATACGACTAAATAATTAAATTACTATCTTATTCTTTAAACTCTACTAAAGTATATAATAATATAGAAATTAGGTAGATATTATATATATTAATTAATAAAACATATTTGAACGTAAAAATCAGATTAATTAAAGAAGTAAGATAAGAACAAATCTTATTAGTAGGCTTTAGCCTCTCTTAGCTATTAAATCTTTAAAATCTTCATTTACTAATATCTTAGGTCTAGCTCTACTACTAGGCGTTACGAGTTTAAGTATAGTATAGAGAAGAGGAATATTATAGTAAGGTTATAATTAAGTTTCTTAAATCTCTCGAAAAAGGCACGATATCTCTTTTACGTTATAATATATTAGATCTCGAGCGTAATATAGAAGCTATTTAGTTTCTTTATAATATACTCTACTAGAATAGACTATATAGTATATAAGAATTTATACTAGCTCGTAACCTAACTCTCTACTAGAAGAACGAGCAATTTAAGTAGGTCTATATATCTTACTCTTCTAGATACGCTTAGCTAGTATAGAAGATTTCACTGAAAAAATACTAGATAAAGTCGAACTCTCTATCGAGTTAATACTAGAGGCTATAGATAGAATAGTATTCCTCTATATTATCTATTAACCTACTACTAGAGTACGCTTCTTAGAGCTATAGTAGAAGATAAAATCTTTATCTCTCTATTACTATCTATTATAGAAAAACGTGAAGAAACGACGATTTAGAGAGCTTTAAGTTATCTAAGCTTAAAGATTATATATAAACTCTATTATATCACTATTAGAAAGATAATTGAAACCACTCTTAGTAAGTTAACATAGATACTATAAGATATCTACTAAAGTAGACGAATTTCCTAGATTATAGTTTTAACTTAGCTATAGATAAATATAGATATGTCTTCTTTACTTTAAAAGATATATGTCTCGGAGATTTTCTTTACTATAATAGTAGTTATAAGAGATCTATTATTACTCGTTCTTACGAAGAAGAGGTAAGCTAATAAGAGAATCTTCTCGCGTAAATTAAGAAAAGAAGACTACCTTTATATCGAGAGTAAGAGTATAAGAACTTTTACCACTTGTTTACTAATAGATAAAATAGCTTTGATAAGTTAGAAGATATTAGAATAACAATAATACTCTTTTCTATAAATAACCTTGTAAAAAAGTATAAATAAGACTTCTCTCTCCAACTCTAAGTTAAAATCCTAAAACAAAGAAACAGAATCGCTAATAGATGAATAGAAAAGAACATAGAGTTATAGAATTCTAATTAGCTTCGAGCTTCGTAGAATTCTACTTCTAAGTTAATAATCTATTATTAAATTAAAGCTAATTAGACTCTTGAATATATTTGAAGTACTTTAACGTGGTATAATTAATTTAACTATACTATAACGAAGAAAAGAGAGACGACTATATTAATATAGACTAGAACTTACGAAGTAGTATATAAACTAAGCCTTTGTTTACTCTAACTTCGGAAGCTCTAAAACTCTACAGCAGCTCTCTACTGCCCCGCCCTATAATCAAGGACTTAAAGAAAAATTACATCCGTAACATTTAGTATTAACGCTTGATTCTGTCTCCCGTGAATTGTTTTAGTGGCATTAAGCCTCTCTTCACAAATTACAACCTACTACTTTAAAAGAAGCATCTCGGCCACCGTATTCAAGTCACTATTAATGGATTTTAATTCTTTCGAATCTTTTGGCAAAAATGGAGACGTGAAAATTTGACAATCTTCTGGAAAGTACACAGTTCCTTGATCAACTCATCGTAAGGTTGATTCTCTTTCTAAAGATTTTTAGTGTATTTTGTCCCAACTCTGGTTGAAAGTCCAGTTTTGCCCACCTGTTTGGCAGGTACAAACTCATTGAGTGAATATAGTTACGCTATTAATATGTCTTCACCAGTATCAACTGACCCAGCTTTTTAGAGCAAAAAGAAGTAGTGCGTATCTCTCATACTAACACTGCGACAAAACTTTGTTCGAAGCAACTTAAGCGAAGCCACCTTCTCCACACCCTAAAAACAATCTAGTAAATACTTGGATACAATTTGGTTGATTCAGGACTCGAAGGCATGATTATATTTCCACGTTCTAGAAAACTAAATTCTTTCCAGAAAGGGACCACGAAAATCTCGCTCTTTATTCATTATTTTACTCTTAGATACTTGCCCCTCCTACGGCTAGCAGAAATACACATGTAGGACTTGTCCCTCCCACCCCAAGTCAACACTCCAAAATTCAAAAATAGAAGAGCACCTAGCCAAACCCTCCTCAAAATCACGAAAACCAAGTCCCTCCACCCCTTACCAACCCGGGAAAACCACTGGTCAAGATGACCAGGTTGTCGCTCAATGCTAATGGAAACATAGACGAAGATTGTCAATGCAAACACCATTATGGCTCGTTGCCATGAGACAAAGAGGCCAAGAAATTGGGTGGTTGTAGATCCCGAGGAAGCGCTGTAGATGATGACATTTATGGCGAGCTCAGAGGTGAGAAGAAAGTGGAATGTAATCATGTCTTGACTCCATCTGTCCGAGTAGAAATTGCGGGAGTGGATGAGAAAGGAAGGCCATGGGTGAGAGCTATTGACCAGCGATGTGGGTTCCTCCGCTTCTATTATTCTTGGGTTTGTCTAAGCTTGTCGAAACGAAGGGAACCTCTCTTTCCTCCTTTTTCATCATAGCTTCTATCAGCAGTTAGTACTTATTCTTTTTCATCAATGAACTGGTGTCTTATCAAATACCAAAATAGCTTTCCCAGAAACTCAGCACAGGTAGTATCAGAAGAAACATCGGTGTCCGCTGCCCAAATCCCTAGGAGTCTTCTTTCGGTACCACTTGCTCATTTTTGGCTAAATGCCTCGTCTAAAATAAATACATTGTTCCCAAGCCAGAGGAAATATGAACCAGAAAATCGGATTCTAGTTAGTCCTCTTTCTAAACCCGCGGGAATGGGACAAACCTCCCAAAACAAGGACTCGCCAATGTCAACAATCGCTGTCGCAATAAGCAAGCAAAAGATCCTCAAGCTATGAAACCAAAACAGTCTCCGCCCTCCAATCTTCAACCCCCCTAGCTTCTCTATGATCCTCTTACTTGCCCTTCCGGGTTTAGGTCTTCCACATTCCCTACAAAGGTTTGAGCTACGTGGAAACATTCTGACCCCCCTACTTGCTAAGCTAACAATGTGAACTAACTGGGAAGTAACTAAAGAGAAAATCTGCACCTCACTCACTGTCCCCTGCTTATTGAAAATCTTTTCAATATAACACTTCACTGGCGTCCCAGGAAACCTTTTCTATTTCTACCCGGGCTATCTAAAATACACCCCCAACCCGCAGGCAAAAGTCTAAATACCAAAATAACCATCAGCAATCCCATGAGTCCTAGCAGCAGCCCCCTAAAGCCCTGATCAACACGTACATAACGCCGGAAAAAGTGATAGGGGTCAAATGCGTCGAAACTGAGAACCAAGCAAGGAAAACTACAATCTGCCAGGGAAACATTGAGAGCCCACAATTGAGTTGTCAGAATCCGCCGAAGAGGATGGAGTGGCTGGTCATGATTTGGGTGTTGCTCATTGGCTAGGATTATCTTCTCAGGAAATTAGTGTTTAAATAGAGGAGAAAGGGAAAACAAAGAAGTAGATATGAGAGTTACAAATCTCAAAGGGCCTGCCCATTTCTCGGGTGGCTGTCAATCCATTTCCAAAACCAGTGGTGAAAAACGATATCGATCTTGTTCTCCGAGTCTTCAGGGTTAGCGGGAGGGAAACCGATGAGGTATCGTAGAATGAGGAGTGCGAGTGTGATGTATGCTGTTCCTACAAAACCGATGAGAACATCGTTTACAATCAGCATCAGCATCAAGCTCATTACGAAGAAAGGGGGGATTTAAATAACTAACCCCTATCCCTGATATATCGAGGTCTAGTTTCATGAATCGGGAAGTGTACAAATCATCTCACCCGATAACCTTTTTGCATTTAGATAGGAAACTTCGCTGAAGTAGAGAGCGAGAGCAGAATTTGGGGTTGGGTATTTCATGTGAGTATAGAGTGGAAGGATTCAGGAGTTCATTTCTATATTTATACTAGCCACTATGGGTACGAGTCGTTCATTGATTTGAGGACTTGCATATGCATATAGCCCCAACATCCTATTCTGTCGACATTGGATCAAGTTGCGACTGTGATAGAAGGAACGTGAGCATTTTGGGGTGATCTCAGAGCCATAGAATTGTGGGATTGTTACGCAGTGGCCCAGCAAATTTGAGAAAATTGAAGCCAGAAATTAATATTCAAATTCGAAAGATAAAAGGCCTTCACAAGTTATGTAGCCATCTTACAGAGCTTAAATTATCCTAGACTTTCATATATGACGCACAAAACTGGGTTGAAAACGCTCTAAGGAGCCTTGCATTTGGAGGTGAAAACTCTGCTATATATACAGGGAAAATGGGGTGTCATGTGACCTCATTTTCTTGTGACATCATATTATCTTAGCACTGTATCAACTAGCTCGAGTTCTTCTCGCTTAATTCCCTGGAGGAATTACAAGAAAGGCAAGCAATGGGCATTTGAACAAAAGCAAAAAGAAAATGGAGAAGCTGGTGATCGAAACCAGGACTTCATCGAATCATATTACTGTATCGGAATACAGAATGCAAACGAGGCACTCTACCACTGAGTTACATCCCCGAGATTTCTCTTTTGAGATGTGGACGGCGCAATTATTTGTGTATAAGTTTTCGAAAGTGAATGTAAGGTCCATTTGTGTGTGGAAGAGATGTAGGGAAGTGGATTTACATAGGTGCAAAAGTGGGGAGTGGTGGGGGGGATATTGTGGGCTGGACTGGGAAACGTAACTTCGGGTATGAAGTATCATTTTTCCTTGGGTGGAGAACTTGCGAGGAGAGATTATTTCTAAAGCTGTCTGATCCATAAAGGGCCCTGGTATGATTTTTATCTTTGGTAGGTGAAATGGGTTTTACTCTGCGAACAGCTACTCTTACCTTAGTACCTCAAGGATAATTCAAAGTCTTGTCCGATATCCTTGATTCTCCTAAATATTCTACACCAATGTTCGTAAATATACGACGTCCACTCGATGGCATGTTCGTAGAGTAATGCTCACCTCTCTTGCAAAAGGATGTCTCTAAATATCACAAGAAACCGTCCAGACTAGGGGACTAGTCCAAGGTTCTAAGGCCTTGGAACCTTCGTAGCACGCTTACGAGAAACTCACGTCAGAACTCTCACATAATGACAACTCTCCCCCAAATTGTTCCTCTCCAAACCTTACCAAAAACAATATACACCGCGAACAAGGCGAAAAATATCGCCAAGAAATGCTCCATTCAGCACACCAACAGTCCATCACCACATTAAATCATAACACTCGCATATCTCCGTTCGCAAATTTCGGCTTGTTAAGATAGAAAACGACCTAGGTCAGCTTGTAAACATAGAGAGAATGCGTATTCAAAGAAGGGAAGTGATTCAATCGCGGTACAGTGAATATTTCAACTTGAACAACTCAGCCTTACGCAGAGCCGAGAAGTATAGAAAAGAACTAAAGTGGGAAGAGATCAAGAGCTCCCATATTATAAACAAAAGCAAAGGCGTAACCTAATCAGCAACAAGGACTTCAAAAACATACTTCAACAACTAGCAACCAAAAGAAAAATTTCAGCACAGCTAGCAGAATTCAACATCCACTCCCACGCCACCCTTCCCTCCACAGTCCCTAACAGGAATCACGGCATTGGGACAGTGGGGTCTTTTTTTTTCGGGGAGCACATCTACAGGGATAAGGAAGTCGCTAAGGGAGAACGAGTTCGCGGCCGAAGTCCGTGATAAGAACGCTATACTTGATTCGGTGATTGCGTTTGAGGAAAGGTGTTTTTTGGAGGTACTAGCAGCTAGGGAGAATGCTGTTACAGGGGAGGTGAGAGTTAGGAGGGTGGAAAGTGCGTGCTGAAAAGGGAAGGAAGCGTCGGTTAGAAAATCACTCGTAAATGCTTCTCAGGATCGGAATGTGAAACGGGACTTTTCCAATGCTGCCAAAGGGCCCTACCTCACAAAATACGAAGCAAAAGCAGAAGAAGCAGAATATGTATATAGCATTTTACCTACATTCCTCCCTTCCCCTCTCACCATCCTTCCCTCGCCCCTACCATCCTCCCTCCTTCCCGCCTCCTCCTCCCGCCTCCTCCAACCACAGCACCACCCTAGCCTCTCACCCAATTCATTACCAAAACCACCAAGTAAGGTACAACCACATACGCCAATTGTCACACACACACACAAACAAAATCAACACAGACAAAAAAAAGGGGAGAGCATCAAGGTAAACTTTCTGCCATTTGCGAAATTATGCCATTCCATTTATCATTCCATTCCCTTCCCCTCAAAAACACATCTAGAGAAGAAGAGGGGGGTCATCAATTACTACTAAAGAACAAAGTTTTAAAAGTAAAATATCTCGGATTAAAAAAGAATCGATCGTAGTGTGAGTGCTTAGGCCGTGCGTAGCATACAACAGAAAACGGGCAAAGAAAAAGACGTTAAACGCTCTCCGTAGATCGCGCATTAGCAGTAACAAACAAACAAAAAAATCCACCACTCGAATCAAGGAAAGACATGAACTTCGTGAAGTACAAGAAAGACAATTAAAGAAAATTCCCAAGAGATTATGGGTATGTCGAAACCTATCAGTCCGTACGCCTCATCACACTAGTCCGACTCTTCGCTCTCTGTCCACCAGGCCGCGAGCCCGAAGCACCAATACTATTAGCCTGCTGAGAATGACGGCCTTTGGCTGAGCTAGTATGCAGGTGACCAACATCATGTTTACCTGTGAGACTCAAGTTAGAAATGTCTTCATGGAGAGGGAAGAAGGTTGACATACCATCACAACAAGCCCTAACATTCTCCAACCTATCACTCTCCCGATCCTGCTTCTCGATCATCTCCCTCAGATCCTCAGCGCTGTCGTGGACCTCGCTAGCTTCATATATGCCCCCACCATTACCCATGCTATGTCTACTCCTCGAACTTCCAATCATATAACTACTCAAACGCGACAGGGTCCCCACAGATGGACGGGTGGCACTCGTGTTATGCGCAGCATTCATGGAAGTCCGTCTGGACTGAGACTCATTGCGGGTAGTACGGCTATTGTACGAGGAAAGCGAGGCAGGACCCCGGGGAGTCTTGTTGTTGCCAAATCCAGGATTGAATTCCGCGACATCTTCTCTGGACAAAGACTCATTGGCGAGATCGTGGGTATCAGCGACTGCATCCTCGCCAGTTCTCAGAAGTAGGTATGATAGAGCATTGAACCAAGTCTCATGACGCTGGCCAGTTGTTGCGGTGAATTTGACAGCTCGGCCTGGTGTCATAATGATCAAACTCTTGCGATGAAGTCCTGGTGGCATCGGGTTGTCATCTGTGACAACTCTGACAGCTTCAATTGGAACACTCTTCGCCCTGAGTTCAGCTCTACCTGCCGAGGATGGATCTCGATCACTCCAGTACAAAGTTCTGGTGTATGGGTGGACCCAGAAATAGCGACGATGTCTGTTTTCTGACATTGCTCCACGACCTGCCTTACGGGTGTATTTCCAAAGATATTCACCAATCATAGTTTGCGTGATGGCATTAATCATTCTCGGATCAGTATTGGGATCCACGCCTTGGGGCATTGGCATGCCTCGAATGTTGAAGCGCGTGTCAAGCTCAGATGCAAACGATGAGACTGACGATCGACGAGATCTTGCACCAGTTCCGGTAGGCGATTGCGGAATGCCACCAGACGAGTGCATCGGTCGTGGTGTTGTACCATCCTTTAGTGATGGGCTCATTGGGGGCTGAGAACTTGGAGTACGAGGTCTGAAGGCACCATTGCGGAGAGCGGAAGCAGGATACAATGGAGGTCCCATGCTACCAACAGTAGGCGACCCAAGTCCCGAGGGTCCATTAGCGGAACCAGAGCGTACAGCCAGCGCTCCCGGTGAACCATGAGATGAACCAGTACGTTGTGCTGCTGCAGCGATGACTTGCTTGGAGTCGGCAGGAAGTGGCGGGTGGATGCTTGAAATCGATCCGTGTCTCGAGCTTGCAGCACTCGTTGGTCTCTTCGGTGGAACAAAAGCAGCCTCATGAGGTTTGCCAACACTTCCAATGCTATCCTGCGATTTTCTGGATCGAGCAGCAGAATGAAGAGCTCGTGTTGGGGAAGTAGGTGACTTCGGACCATCCTGAAGGATAACTGAATCTTGTCTCTCCAATTGAAGCATCTCATCAATTTTTGTGGCAGTGAGAGATGTTTGAGAGCTCTCGTCTGTCATCTCAACGCGGGCCTTCTTGGGCGATCTCTCGTTGGTGTTGTTGGACAATTCCTTGAATGGCCGCTGCGACTCTGGTGTCTCAACTCGTGGAGAAGCACTAGGCGATTGACGAGTTTCGTCCTCGGCAATGACAGGAGTAGACGGTGTTTTGTTTGATTTCCAACCAAAGACAGAGCCAAGTAGGCTTGCTTTGGGTGTTGATGGCTCGGGCTTATCGTTGATCTCTACTGCCTTGGACGAAACTTCAGTATCCGACTCATCCCTTGGAATGATCATAGCATTTCTCTTGGGGCTTCTTGGTGAAAGAGCCTCAATTGGCTCCATATCCACGAACTGAAGAGAAGAGAATACTAATGGGGCGGGCACATGCTTGATAGGAGTAGCAGGTGCTGGTGCAACCTCGGGGACGATTGGAGCAACGACTGGAGCGACAATTGGAGATTCAATCTCTTCGGGCTCTATTGGTTCGACATGTTCAGAATAAATTGTGGATATTGTCAAAGGCGCAGGGCTTGACTTGATTGCAGAAAGGTTAACCAGTGGAGTCTCGGCACGAGAATGTGGCGGAGACGGGAAGCTAGATAACTTCTCATCCATAGCTGTAGGGTCATCATATTGAGAACTGTTGTCGCTATAGGTTGATGCTGAAATCGGCCGGAAGGTTTCTTGAGTCGCCAAAGGTACCTCTTTAAGCTGCTCTTCATGCCACTGACTGGCAGCATCTGAAGTTTGAACCTGCTCTCCATGCCATTGGCTGGCAGCATCTGAAGTATGAACCTGCTCTCCATGCCATTGACTTGCTGCATCCGAAGTTTCAATCCCAACTTGTGTTCCGGTTGATGATTGAGCCACGGTAGGCGAAGTTTCCATCTCAACTTGTGTTCCCGCGGAAGCTTGGCTATCTCTCATTCTCTGCATCATCTCGCTCACCGAAGCACCTGCAATTAGACCGCCTACTGCACCTCCAGCTGCACCTTCAAGTATTGGGACAGCAGTAGATGGTGTCTTTGGCTCTGGTTCCCAAGGCTCTGTCATCATAGAAGAATCAACCATTGGCAATTTGGGAACTGGGGGTGGAAGAGAATGTGGTGCCGGTGTATTCTTTGCAGTTCCTGGTCTTGACGATGCTCTTGATGCTGCTGGTGTTCCGGACGGAGAAGTGAATGCACTGCGACCTCCTGGAGTGCCTCCCATTAATGAGTCGTCTCCATCGCTCATATCGCCCAACTCGGCAAACAAGCTCTGGCCTGCTGCCTGTGGAGTACCATTTCTGCTGCTGTTCGCAAAGCTTGCCGGACTGCCTCGGAAAGAGGGCTCCTCGCTAGCAACTCTGGAGCGTCTGTTGTTTCCTCGACTGAGTTTAAGTCGAAGGCGTGGCTGTTTATCAGTTGGGGTCTTGACTTCATCATAATCGTATTCTTCGTCAGCAGACGTCGAAGCAGTACTTTGGTATGAGCGGCGATTTCCTGGTTGCTGGAGTTGAGGGGGCGTAGGTCGTTTACCAGCTACAGCGGGGCCACCTTCAGTTTCCGTCAATTCATCACTACCACTCATTTCCTCGTGACCAGTTTGGAAGTCTTCAGTTTCTGTACCACGTTCGTTTGCTGTTTCGAAAGCTGCATCACTCGTCTCGTTTGCTGTCTCGAAGTGGTCGGTCGAATCTTGGTATGATGAAGATATCCCAGCAAGGGGGTTAATAGAGGCTCTGGGTCGGGTCGGACTTGGTTGACCACTATCCTCTTCCCAGTTTGGATCATCGAAAAGAACATCGCTTCTGCTACTTCTCAATCCACCCAACTGTCCTGGTCTTGCTGGCTTTTTGAATTCTCTCGAGTCCACCTTTCGGTTTCTCTTTGTCGCAGATGTCATTCCACCTTCACTTCGGCGGGCGTCCAAATCATCTCTAGCATCTTGCAGCATACGCTTAAGCTCCAACTTTTCGGTCTTCTCCCGATGGATATTTCCCTTCAGTTGCTGAATCATTCGGTGAGCATGGTGCAATGAGCTCTTGAGAGTCTCCGATTCCAATAAGCTGTGACGTGGGGTGCCCTTGACCGGAGAAGGCGGTGGAGAATGTTCAGGTGTAATATCATCATGAGCGGTCTCGAAATCCTCCTCGCCAAGCTCACGAACCTGTTCACGGTCTTCGAGTCTGCCTCTTTGGTGTGCAAAAGCTTTCGCAAGTTCGGTATTTTGACCTGCCAATTCTTCGATTTTCCGTTGCAGGGCACCTCGTTCATTCTCGGCCATCGTTATGGTTCGTCTCGCACTACCCAATTCAACATCATGGTGTTTAACTGCGGCCTGGTGGTCCTCAGTAAGCTTCGCATGGTTGACTTTGATTTCGTCCAGCTCTTTTTGGGCGGTACTCTTCTCCAATTGGGCTATATTCAGACTTTGAGTCAACTTCTTTTCCCGTTCTGCTGCTTCCTTTGCGGCTGCCATATACTCGTGGATCTGTGTTTCCAGATTCCAATTCTCGTCCTTGTATCGATGTTCGCTCTCATCGAGACTTCTCAGGCGTTGACTGAAGCCTTCTGCCTCCACCTCCAGTTTCGACTTTTCATACGTTACCGTCTTTAAGGCTTCTTCCTTTTCAGATAGCAGATTTTGTAGATGTCGCACCTGGGATAACAGAGATGTACTGATTTCCGTGGCAAATTCGATGTCGTGAACACGATTCGATGGCTGATTTCGTTGCTTTCGACTAGGTACGCTCAGTTTAGAGGGAGAGTTTGTAGCTTGGCTTTCGAATTTCGAAGGGCCTTTCGAAGGGCTCAGAGATCGCTGTATACATTAGTACCAACCTGAGACATTGGAGGCAAGAATCTCATTACCTTGTCACCCGCAAACGGAGATCCAGCCATTTCAGCGCTGGAGACTCTGGACTTTGGCAAAAAAGCCCTGGCGCTCTCGCGACCCACCTCATTGTATTCCTTCTCGATGTCGGACAATTTCTGGCGCAGTTCTGGTGATAATTCGGAATCGCTCTGTTGCTTCTCAACATCCACCAATCGCTCCTCGAGTGCCTTTCGTTGTTCCACAAGGTCGTTTCCGAGCTTGGAGGCACTCTCAATACGTTTCTCCGTCTCCTTGAGGTGTGCTTCCAACGCACGTTTTGCTTGCTCCGGGGAAGTGGCGGGGCTCAGGGCAAATAATTTTGTGTCGAAATTGGAGAACCGGTGGTGATTTGAGCCGGCAGAACCTGTGGAAAATGGATCCATATCCTGTGTATCGAGTGGCATGTCCTGTGAGGCCAAGGACGGGTGGTCCGTCGCTAATGAAGTCGCCATGATGTTGCTGTCAGGTTGAGACACCTCTCAAGGCGCCGTCGTCTCTACCCTACTCCAACTCCCCTCTCGTGAACACGGGCTCCTCCCAATTCCGGGTTGGATTGGCGGGATGAGGGTTAGGGCGTCGGATGGTATGAGCGAATCTGGACAGGACGAAATATCAGTACCTACTGGATGGTACGACTTGGTACCAGGAGATACGGAGAAGTGAGGTCGTACCTGGGAGGTGTTTTTGTATTGTTGCGTTGTTGACAACTAAATAATTCTGGCGATCCTCTAGGGCGGTTGCTAAGGGGGGTTGATGGCGCGTTGGTGGATTGCAGGCAATTCCCGACGAAGAATTAAATATGACGCGAACCCGAGAGATATTCACCCCAACGCCTGGATGTTGCAGGCAGATGGAGGGGTTCCGTAGGAGAATATCGTCAGCGGTTATCGCGTTGCAGGTGTCGATGGGAGAGGAGATGGCGACCGATGGTCGTGTCGATCTCGATAAAAACAGCGTGATGTGCTCTGCTACGCCTTCCAAGGTTGCCGATTTTCTCTTCTGCGTGCCTCGCTTGTTTGGATGTTTTTATGGGAGGGAGGATGCTGATTGGTGGAAGAGTGAGGGATGTTTACACGGGATATCTGACTCTTTTCGTACCCAAATTCGACCATGAAAACAATTCAATCAATAGGGTGAGGAGGGAGTAGAGTATTACTAGTCTTATTTACTTTTCTCCTTAGCTGGCCATTGTCATAGTGACCACAGGGTCTAGGACGCATTAACTTGCAATTTTATGAGATTGAGGTTGAAAGCGCAGGATATCCCGGGGAAAATCCTTGCTCCTTCCGACTGACACCGACCAGCATCCCATGTGTAAAGTAAACAGCATAAAAGTGGAACGGGAGCTCCATTTCTTTTTACCTTCCACCAGCTTCTTTCTGCCTGGCGGCCTGGGTTTGTCAGGCATCAACTATCAACTTTTGTCAGCCGAGTTCAAAGAGTCAACATTCATCTCAGCCTCGTCCCCAACCTTGGCTTCAACACAGCTTGAACACTTGAACAACCTTATAACACTTGGCACGAGTCTATTGAAGGCTCATCAACCTCGAATTAACAAGTGATATTCTACATATCAGCTCTACAGCAGCAATACACGAACATGGAATCCGAAGAAGCTCCCCCGGTGGCAATCTTCAAAAAGCGCACCACAAAATCCAAATCCAACTTTCGCAAACGCGCCGCCACCCCACCCCCAGCATCCGACTCTTCCTCCTACTCCTCTTCCGAAGACGAAGACGGCCGCAAAATCAAGCGCCGAAAGAAAAACACAGGCGTAATCACCGCCTCATCTCGGTCCAACCCCGCCCTCCACACTGATCTCACGGCCTCAAATTACACCGCGGATCGAAGCACCACAATCAAAAGCTCCAACGACGCTACCAAATCCAGTAATTGGTACGATGAAAACGCCACCGATGCTTTATCTTCCAAGAACCTCTTAGGGACGACGAGGACAGCACCTGCTACATCTGCGGCGCCAGATGGGACGTATAAAGGGCTTGCGAATGCGACTACGTTTATACAGAAGAATCCTGATGCACCGAATCGCTCGATTGGTCCTGTAAAAGCACCTACGAATCTTCGCACAATCACAGTAACAGATTTCGCACCCGATGTGTGTAAAGATTACAAACAAACAGGATTCTGCGGATTCGGGGACAATTGTAAATTCCTACACGCTAGAGAAGACTACAAACAAGGCTGGCAACTCGACAAAGAATGGGAGAATGTCACCAAAGGGAAAAAAGTCGCGGGCACCAAAATAGCGTCTGCGAATCGGGAGGCTGAAGAGGACTCGGATGACGATGATGCTGCGTTAGAGGGAATACCATTCGCCTGTATTATTTGTAGGGAGAAGTATAAGGATCCTATTGTTACGAGGTGTGGACATTATTTTTGTGAGGGATGTGCGTTGAAGAGGTATCGGAAGGATCCTAGTTGTGCTGCTTGTGGGTCGGGGACTTCGGGAGTGTTTAATGTTGCGAAGGGGTTGAAGAAGTTGCTGGAGAGGAAGAGAGCTAGTGCTGCTAAGCGGCGACAAAGAGCCATAGAAGCTGGGGAAGAAGTCAGTGAGGAGGAGGAGGAGGAGGAAGAGTAATACTATATGTGAATAGTAAATTAAAACCCCCTTTTTGGAACTTTGTTTTTTCATGCCATGGATTTGTCTTCAACTTTTGCTATTGTATGACAACAAATGTCGCGTTCCTCTTCTAAGGATTTACACATAATACTACTCATGCCTCATATTTACCAATGTTATAAGAGGTTTGGTTATCACTCTTCGGCATCGAATATTATGCTTAGAACAATCGAATTCAAGAAACCAAATTTCTAATTCTTCTAATAAAGTAACTCTTCTAGAATAAATAATAATACTTAATTAGACAGTTTCGTCTAATCGAAAGTACCTCTCTGAGAATAGATAGTAGAGTGGTAGTCTAGAAGAGAAGAACTCTTTCTAAGTTTGGCTTTGATTCGGGAAGACTATCTACGACGACAAGAATGTGCGTATATTATGGTGCTCGACGTTACAGGATGGTTGTTATATTTTCCAAGAGATAAGAAAGAGTGTTTTAATAAGTGTGATTTACGCACTGTAAGGTAGCAGTGGGACGGGGGCGGGGGTGTAGAGAGTTTAGCAGCGCCTTGGGAAGATTTCAATTAGCAATTCAGATCTAGATTGAACTTTTAAGTTGAATCTTTTGAGATTTGGTGTGTTGCGTAAGGTCTCTATTTTGGTGGTTTGCTATAATGAAAATATATATCTTTGCTTTTGAGGTGGGTTAAGCGAGAAATAACTTAACTAAAAGATACCTCACGCATACATGCGACTCTCCTTGAAGTAGTTTCTTTCGCTCTCTTGTATTATTAGAAAACCTCACAGCTTATCATGAAAAAGACTTGAGAAGATGGGTCGTTGAAAAAGCAAGGAAAAGAAAACCCTCCTAGTTGCGCGACCTAAGTAGAATAGACTACCAGCTGAGCCAACGACTGCTTCACTTACCAAGTGTGTTTCAGATTCTTACGCTAACCTAATTAGACACTTTGCGACAAAAGCGCGATGTGCAACAAATGACATCGTTTATATTCACTTAAGTCTGAAATTTCCTAATCGAGCGGTTTGCGACAAAGGACTTGAGATGTTTTATAATATTCACTTAGAGATTAGAGACGCTTTACCTAACTAGGCGGCTTGCGACAAAGTGCGATGTGCAACAAATGACATCGTTTATATTCACTTAAGTCTGAAATTTCCTAATCGAGCGGTTTGCGACAAAGGACTTGAGGTTTTGCAATATTCACTTGGAGGTTAGAGACGCTTTACCTAACTAGGCGGCTTGCGACAATGTGCGATGTGCAACAAAAGACCTCTTCACTCTTCACTTGAGTTTGAACTTCCTAAATAGGCGGTTTGCGACAAAGGACTTGAGGTTTTACAATATTCACTTGAAGTGCGCTATACCTAATTAGGCGGCTTGCGACAGATTGCGATGTGCAACAAATGACATCGCTCTTTTGTATAGACTCACTTCATCTGGATCTTAAGATACTAGACAGGAAAATTGGCAGTAATTAGCGACCCCACGAAGCTTTGGAGCAGCGAACAACACGACATAGAAAAAAACGCGAAAATAAAATAGAAGATAGGCAGTTGTACGGGCTGCTAATTAGTTAGTATCTAGCTTCTATGCAGTCTTTATAGCGTGTCCGTTAAGTTCTACAAGTTGAGAGATGTCTTAGGTGAGGCCAAATTACTGCCACTTCTTCTGTTTACAGGGTGCTAGGCTACTTTGGCTGTGGAGAAATGGCAAAGTGAAAGTCGCCTCGCGATGGATAAAGGAGGCAATGAAGACTTCTCTGTCTGCCTAATCTCGTTTTCTTAACTTTACAAGATTATTCAGGCTATTATACGAGTACTAGGAATACCAGTTATTTTACTGCAGCTTTTGTTGCCCGCTGGGAAGTCTTCACTCGCTTATAAAGAGGGAAATGGTTTATCATTGAGATTCTGGCTTCGAGAGAACCAGAGCGATTGATTTTTGAGGGAGCTCACTAATTGTTTTCTATTGGCCTATCTTCCTTTGTGTGTATTTCATAGATCATTTGCTGCAATTTCATCATTTTCTATAGCCATCGTTGAACCTCAACGAACGTTCCCACAGCAGCCCCATTGGCAAGAAAAGAAAAGACAAGAGAGCAAACACTCTATGCTCCTACCATTAACATCTTCTATTGAGCCTCAGCTGCTTGCGCGAAAAATGAGAATATCTTCAAGTCCAATGGAGGAGTAGGCTCTTCTCTCAAGCGTTTAGAAAGCTGGTACCACTCCTTCACTGTCGGGTTTCCAGTTTTACCATACTCCTCCATTCGCGCTCTAACAGACTTCAGAAGCTTCTTTTTCTTCTTTTGAAAAATCTCTGCTGGCAGTTGAAACAACCCCTTAGCCACCATCTTGTTGTCCTTCTCCCATTTCATCACTGCACCCTGAAGCGCATATAGGTACCCGCTTCGATATTCAAATAGCGGGGCGAGTTCAGGGGTGCAGTTTACCTCAAACCAAGTTTTCAATTGCGTACCATTCGGCTTGGCTTCTTGTAATTTGCAGCGAGTTTGGTTGTATTCCCCCCATGGAATAGCCGGACTGGCATGTCCATATTGAGCGCAAGTGAGATCTAGCGAATATTCGAGTCCACTCTTTAGAGTTACCTTCCAGAGTTCGTGTTTGAGGGATCCCTCAATTGGATGTCCTGGCTTGTAGACTGTGCCGTCGTACTTGATGATGTTAAGCTTTTGGTTTCGTGGCTCCACTTGCACTTCAGTCTTTTGAGCTACGATATCTGCGTTTCGTTAGCATATTTGGAGGTTTAGGCATAGGTGGGATAACGCTTTCGGCTCACCTTCGAGAAAGTGATGGACGAAAAAACATAGGAGTGCCATAGCATTGCTGCATTGTAGGTGAGAAAGAATCGCATTCCTCTCTTCGCGACCTTTATAAACATTCGAAGGAATTTTAGAGAAAAAGGGGTCGTCGAGCACCGGCTTTCGAGGGTGACAGAAGAATTCCAAGTATGGAGTTTGGTATTCAGGAATGTCTTTTGGCGATCGCTTGACGAAATTGACTGGGGCATCAAAGCAACTCTCCATTAAAATGTAGAATAATTCTTGGAGAGTCTCAGCGGCACGGACATAAGCCTCTATCTCCGTGGGATACTCGGGTTTGTCCTCAATCTGGACAGCTTTTGGGATTTCCACCTCGGGGGCGTCCTCTGAAGACTGGGAGTTGTCGAGCTTATGGCGAGTTGCGTTATGACGCAAGAGGGATTTTGCAGAAAGAGAAATCCACGGGTTCATATGTTCTTGTGTATGAGACATCTCCATGATTTCGTCTACAGCGTGAAATAGCGATAATACCTGGCTTACATAGACCTCGACTGGCTGCCGAAGCAACTCCCCGAATGGCAACGCATCATCACGCTTGACCCAATTCTCTAAGATCCAAAGCAACATGTCGGCAAAACATTGTTTACGGTTATGGGTGGTGGTTTTGGAACCATGACGGAAGTATCTTGATTCTGCTGACCCATCAGGAACAGCTTCATGCTCGCTGCAACGAAGTGCAGTGTATTTGTCCCACGGAATAGCGGGTTGCGAGTGTCCAAATTGTGCAGATGTGAGGTCCAAGGAGTATTCGATGCCAAGGTTGACCTTCCAAAGTGTGTGCCCTCTGGAATGTTGAGGTTCAAAGGTTTCGCCATCCTCCATTCCGTACTCCATATTGCAAACGACCGTCAGCTTTTCGTTTGCTGTAACCACATTCATTTCAGTCTTTGTGACTGCGAGGTCTTTCAATCGTTAGTTCTGAACAGAATTAACTTAGGATTCAGCTCACCTTTCAGAACAAAATTGACTACCGGGCCAAGTAGTACCATGGCAGGTATATCGCGAAGATTGGAAAGAATAGCGTTCACGTGGTTTTTGTCTTTGGAAAACTTCTCGGGAACCATAACGAACAACTTCCCGCCAGGGGCCGTCAGACGAGCAGCGTTATATTTGACATGGTAAAATAAAGTTTTGCTTTCTTTTGCTCCAATACGATCCTCAAATTGTGGCCCTAGCCTAACTTGAGTCACCTGGTCCTCATAGGAATAATTCTGGGATATGAGGAATAATCCTTTCAAAATCTCAGCTGCGCGGACAAAAGCTCGAATCTCTCGAAGTTCATGATCCGGACGACCTTGTTGGAGATCTTCTGGAAAATTTTCGCTGTTGGTAGAAGCGGGCTTTTCTGGTACCTCATTGGTAGCACACCCTTTATGCGTAGAGTTGGCCGATGTAGAGGTAGATTGTTCAGGGAGAACCCTATCAGCGATATCGAGAGATTCGAATTGTTGCTCGAGGGAAGAAGAATAGGCAGCGGCGAGTTCGGCGGTCGTGTATTTTGTTTTGGGGGTCTTCCTATTGGGTTTGGAGCGTTTCGTGGATTTGGAAGGCATTTTGGTAAAGGTGAGATCTAAGAGATCGTGAAGCTCTTGGAAGATGTCTGATCTTAAAAGTGAGCGTCGTCAACTGTTTACTTCAACGAAACGCGGTAGATCAACAAAATGAGGATGGAGGCAATAAAGAAATCCTACTTTGGATGGAAGTGAAGATCTTAGAGATAGAACGACATCCACGCCTTAGGAAAAGTTGAATTGCCGGATGGATTGGTCTGGAGTAGCAAACAGAGTTGCAGGGGTATATGCAAGCGACTTCGAAACGCTAAACCAGCCACATAGTTACACCGAATTAGGCACCACGGCCTCCAACCATCCGCAAAACTTTCTAAGGTAACCAAGCATATGATTGTTTCAGGTTGATATTCTTTTGAAGGCTTTTCGCGTCACCCTAGCGAAGCTGAAGTTACGCGTCTTCTCAAGAGATGTGGGAAGATGGGATTGGGAGCTCGGATAGAAAGAGCAGCTCTCGTTGCATTGCAAGTTGAGAGTCTGGGTGTCTACACTTACTAAATGCTTTGGACAATCAAAGTTGACGTGTCCTTGATCAATAGCCTAAGAGAATTACCATGCATTTCTTTAGTCTAGAGAGGATTGGAACGACGATACTTAGATAGACAAGTACCAACCTGAAATATTTGCTGCCGCTTTTACTGCCCACCGTAGAGAGTAAACAAACTGTGAGCAAACCAAGTCATCAAACCAACCAATAACTTTAACGGGTCCTTCTCGGCACTCAAGTCCCATCCCCACACCCCCTCCCCACAATTCTTCGAATATTGATAGCCACAAATACTCAGACCTCAAGCATAAAATCCACCAATTACACGCCTGTTGGTGGTACGACTTGCGACTTGTCGCAGTCGTTCGCTCCATGACCACTGGTAAACTGATGATCCACGGGGAGGTTTACACTAGCTATGCATTAACCATCGGGAGTATAGAGTGAGCAGAGATTCGGGTCTCAAATACGCTGTTGTAGTAGTAGAGCAAGCAAGACTCACATACAATTAGCTTATTTGGGGAAGAGGAGTACAGATAGGCCAATCTTCGGATTGAGGCTATCTGGAACCTCTTTTGCTGCTGGTTTGAGTGCTCGTATTTTTTTAGACTTTTTTTTTGTTGCAAGATGCTGTTGTGGTTAAGCGAGACATATTCACCTAGAGATCTTGAGACGGAAACTCGGCTTGACTTCAAGTAACGTTGGGAAAGAGATTTTCGGTTTTTGAAAGCTCGATATATGTAGTGCTGGCATTTTCAAAAGGAAAACGGCCATTCTAAGATACTCACCTGTTTAACCTTGCCCGTTGTTTTCATTCACAGCTTTTCCCCATTCTTCCCTAACTCAACGATTTGATCAACACCCTCATACTCGGGTAAGCCCAAATCATACTTCTTCGCAATATCCGGACTCACAAACCTAGAAGTTACATTAGCCATTGACTTTAGCCCGAAAGCTCCTTCGTTTCTCTCTCTCTCTTGTCACTTCGCACAAACAATAAAGCTAGAAATGCACTCACCGCCCACCCAAAAAATGTCTGCCACCAAACCATCCAACCAAAGGTTTCGGCGCCGTCAAGCTCACCAAGACATCCGGCATGAACTTCGCACCAGGTCCCTCACTCGGTGGTCCCTTTTCAATATCCCAAGATGAGGGAGCGTCAACAGCTGTTACTGGGATTTTTGTGTTTTCGAGGGCTGTGATAACTGAGGGGAATGGCTCGCGGAGAGGGCCAGAGAATGAAAATCCTGATGAATTTAGCTGTGAGTGAAAAGTGAAAGCAGGAGAGGAAAGTTACCGAATATGGCATCGATTATGTGGTCCGTTTCTTGGAGGGAAGCTGAGAAGTCTGTTGTGAATGGGATGGAGAGGTTTTTGAGTTGAGTTGCTAGGCGCTATTTATTTTGTTAGTATCAAGGCAGTAAGAGAAAATGAAACAAGAAATGAGGCTCTTGCCTGATACAACTCATTCTTGCTCTGCTTTGGATAATAAATTGTTGGTTTATATCCGTAATGCCAAAGATGTCTCGCAGCAACAAGTCCATCACCGCCTATTTTCGTTAGTTTCCATTTTAGTTTCTCTTGCCATCTCCATCATCTCCTTCTTTTTTTTTCTTGCTTGTCTTATCCCCCCTCATTCATACATCACTGAAACAGAGCAAAACTCACCATTATTTCCCGGCCCACAAGCAACCAAAACTCTCCGTCCTCGACTTGGCGGATGAACACGATATACTTTCCAAGTATTTCAGCACTTGTAGTTTTGTGAGATTGCTTAAAGGGATGAAGCTAACCAGCTTGTGAAACACTTAATCCAGCTAGTTCCATGAGTTGATCTATAGAAAAAGCACCAATTGACATCAGGTCTTTGTCCAACGCCGCTGCGTTTGCAGCGGAGAGAGTCTGATGGATAAGTGTCAGATACTGATTTAAGCAGCATTGGAACTTGACAAAAGATTGATATTTGAAGATGGAGTGAGAGGACGAGTTTACCTTCAACGCCATGGTTGTAACTGAGAAAAGAGGATGTTCGAGATGTGAGGAAGAAGATGTGGAATTAGACTTGAGAAAATTAAAGGGTATCACCATGAAACTTCTCTCAATATCATCTCATGGTAGAAGTGAAGTCAAAGAAAGAGAAACAGTGACGTATATTACAATCACCCCACACTTTCATCGCATTCCGCCAATTCCGCTCCGCTCCACCCCTGTCTCCAAAAAATGGCGAGGGCCTCAACACAAGCTGCAAATCGCAACATCAATGCTCGATCAACGCTCCCAACTCACAAACAATGGTCGTAAAAATCAGATTGGCACGTTTCGGGCGACGGAAGGCTCCTTTCTATAATATTGTCGTGGCACAAGCAAGGTATTTCCTCCCCTTTCAATCCAAGTTCAAGTCCAACCCTCCCTCTTCTCCTCCTAACCTCAATTTCGTTGCGCCAGAAGCTAACAACTCACAGAACAGCGCGGAACAGTAAACCAATCGAAGTCCTAGGTACATAGCCTCCCTCAAACACCCAATCCCCGACCCAACTACGGCCGGAAGAAGCAGGATAGACGGCAATGAAGAGGATATAGCACATCAGGAGGAATCAAAAATGCTGATAGAGAAACAAACAGGCACATACGACCCCATCCCCAAAGCACCCCTCGATGGCGAAGGCAAACCCTTCAAAGACATAAAACTCGATTCCGCGCGTGCGAAATACTGGTTAGGAGTTGGTGCTCAACCTAGTGATCCGGCTTGGAGATTGTTGTCCATGGTATATCCCCATTTCAATTTCTAGCTCCAGCTACTCTGCCTCTCCTTGCCCAAATTCCCAATGAGAGAACAGTAAAGAATAAAGCTAACACAAAATCCCCAGGCTGGTCTCCTCCCCCCAAAGTACACACCAAAACCAACATCCAAAATCGAGTCGCAACCAGAAACACAAACACAATGAAGAAGGAATGAGTGATATATGGGAGAAGAAGAGGGTTTTATGGGGGGAGGGGGAAATGATGGGGAGGAAAGGCGAGGGAGGATTGTATGATAATGGCATGAGAAGATAATGTGCATATATCCTGGCGTTGATTCCGAAATTTCACAGCACAGCAAGCACACTACGAAGTTAGGGAGGGATCATCAGCCAAGGAGGAGTTGGGGGTGGTGTTGCTTTGTATACTACATGTAAAAAAGCCGGAAGGGGTTTGAGGAGAAAAAGAAATAAGATTTACACACTGTTCAGAATACCTACACATCCACAGATTACACCTTCTACCCGCTTCCCCTTCACCCTTCACTAAAACCCTCTTCCCCAAACCGCCAGGTATCACTTCCAACACAGTATCGCCGAGGAGCTCTATAGTTCATATGTAGAAAAAAAACGAGGAGGTCGAAATCAAAGCTGGATGTTGAAATGGAAATAAGATCCATTATATTCGAGAAGAATCTTTACACGCTTCCCCTCCCCAAATATATGCTACCCCAGCCTTCCTCAAAACACCGGGCATCACATTCGCCCAACCGAAACCCCAATAACCTCGTAAGCTGGAAGGCGTACAGCACGATCGGGATCAGAAGAAATGTAGAAAGCAAATAAATTTATACATGGTATTCAAGAATATCTACAAGATTCGCTCCCCGAAGATATCACCACAATCCATCTTTTATGCCAACCCCTTCTCTGCTCCTTTTCCCCACCCATCCTCCTCACAAACTCTTGCCTCCTCAACCGCATTGGTAAAGCTTCTAGCGTACCATCGTATCTCATTAAACTTAGAAAAAGATCAAATTCAAAAACGCCCATCCAAATGCTTTATGCAAGCCCAAGTCCAGAGGACGTACCCAATGCCAGAATAAAAACGACCCTCAGAAGTAGACCAAATATGGACAGCTAATGTCCCGAAGCCCCCGCAAAAAGGTTGGTGCCTAGACACAAAATCATTACGAACAACCCGTATATCGCAAGGGCCAATGCCATTTTTCGCAAAAGGGCCTCCCTCCATAACTTCGATCCAAAGCCCGTTCTTCCCCCACTACCCTCTTCCTCTTCATCCCCGCTGTCTCCCTCGTCGTCGTCTTTAGATAACCTCTGATGGTGGATCGACTCGGGAGAGGAGATTTTGTAGTAGAATAATCCGGGAAGGATGAAGGAGATAGACGTACTCCCCGTACTCCCAACATAAGCAAGCACCTTATCTAAACTACTAACCGTCATTGCGGCGGTGTAACTCAAAATAATGATAGCAGTAGTGATGATTGCAAATCGAAGCTCGCCGATAGTGTCGTTTCGCGCGGGCGGTTGGGCACCACCACCAAGAAGAGGTGCTGATCGTGCGGGCGAGGAGTTGGGTGAATTTCTCGTGGAAACTTTTAGACCGTTTGGACGCCATTTGAGGACTGCGTCGACGGAGGCGCGGCAGGGGTGGACTTGGAGGGGGTAGGAGAACATTACGAGGATTACGATGGCTGCTTTGGCGATTGTGGAGGCGATTGAGGGGACGTCTAGAAACTAATAAGTATAAAATTGGAGCTTGTAAGGGGGAAAACTTACACATCCCAACAATGTTACCGAGAACGTTGTTACCAAAGGACAAGTAGCCGGTAATGGCTACGAGGACATAGACTGAGGCTGCTGAGCCGATGCTGGCGGCAATTACACTGGTGGTTCTGGGGAGGAATTGTAAGCAAAATTCAGAATGGAATTATGGGAGAGACTCACTGTCTGTGGGAATTATCTTTAATTTCGTTCAAAATGGAAAACATCTGAGTAGTCAGTAAAGATAGTTCAATGTTTGAGCATACAATCTTACATTCTGGTGGCATGTATATGCAAATACAATAACCGGGAAACTTTTCAGCGAAGGAACAAGTCCACCCCACTCAATGACTCTAATATCACCCCGGTCTAACTTGGTATCTCCTTTCACAAAGTGAAAAACAACAAGTATAACAAGGTATCCAATGGATATCAATGCGATGATACTAGTGTATTTGAGAGAATCTAGACGCCGTAGGAAGGAAAGGGGGATCACAACAAGCCTGTAATCTAATGTCAGTACTTTATTCCTCACTTGGAATGGAATTTCTAACATGAATACTGTGACCCAGAAATGTCTATCAACGAGAAAGGGGACAGCATCAGCCCCTTCATTGAACCCTCTCACAACTCCCGGCATAAGATCTCCAATGATAATGAGATAGCTTACGCCCACCCCAAAGCACTTGATGGCAATTGCTGCATCGAATATTACGGCAGCATTTGGGTAGGTTATTTGCGAGAGGGCGAAGAAGGAGGCCGTCCGCCTTTCGAGATATCGAGCGCATCGAGTTTGTAAATATAAGCCAAAGGCTGCTGTCATTCCTGACCATATTATAACGAAAGTTCCGAGAAGGATACCGAAGTGCGACATGGCAAGCTACAATTCAAGAATCAGTATTTGCGCCATGTTTGCTTGCATTCAACTTACAGGCATTGCCAGTGTTCCAGCACCAATGACTGCGATTCCCTATTAGACATGAGTATTTGAAGGGTTTCGTGCAAACATACTGGTGTTGACGAGGTTAACATTGCTACTAAACCAAGAAGCCTGGCCGGGAAAATTCAAGTCCTTCGTAGATCGGTTTCTCCTTCTACAATTCAACAATCAGCGTCCAATATAACCATACTGAGGGTATTCCCTGCTAACCTTCTCCCTCTGCTGCTTGTGTCTGACGAGCTTCCACTTCTGCTCCCACTTCCAACTGCGGAGTATGAAGCCATTTCCCCGGATTTTCGATATCAACACCACGTTTCCAATCCGTGCTCGGTCTCTATGGCAGATTCAAAATCGCTTCTTCAGACCGTAATAATATTCGAGGTATCGTTCGCGATGTAGTGGTAACGAATGTCGCTATTTTGAGAAATATCTCTCGTGAGTAGGCCAGATGTTAGAATGCGAAATGCGGCGCGGAAAGTTGCTCCTCGGTCATTCTGCGCCAGGACTTTAAGGGTGTCGAGGGGATATGAGAAACAGGCTTCTGCGTTTCGGAGGACGGCTTGGTGTTCTTGGAGTTGAGTCCGTATTATGGTAGGTAACGTAATGGATTGACAGTGTCGTGTGCTGTTGACGAAAAGGCATCCAATTTGGACCAACAGGCCCACAGAAGACGTTGAGCGGCAGGGTAACGCTTAGCGCCATTGTTGCCAGGGGCGGAAATTGCCGCCCGTTCGCCCGTTTTTACTTTAAAATCTTCAGCCTTGTGCCTGGGCCGTTCTCTACCGTTGTTCTCCGCCTTGTTGACCCGCCCTTAGAGCTTCGAACTACGAACTGTCAATCAGCTTCTCTAGTCGTTGATGATTTGATAACTACGCTACTAGTCAAAATGGAGAACTCTTTCGACAAAACAGCCACAGAGACAATTGATCTCCTAGAAGCTAGGCTTCGCAGAATCGAATATGCGGTGTGTGGTCACATCAACGAAGCTACATTGGGATCCCAAACGGAATCGGCCACCAAACGCATGTCAGAGTTAGAATACTCCCTCCACCAATTGGCATCCAAATCTCGAGTTATTCAAGATCTCCTAAAGCTTCGTATGTACCCAAATTCCTCGCCCCTCTCCTGGTCAAAAGCTTACACTGTCCAGATTCAACCCACCCCGATTTATTCCAACAACTATCCCCCTCCGAAATCCCCACCACCCTCGACACTTCCAGCCTCCTCTCCGTCATCCTCTCATCCGCTAGCTCATATCCCACCACAGCCTCACGTCTAACCTCCGTCATCGATACACCCATTCCCCCCACCAACCTCTCAGCTCAACTAATCGACTTGCAACCGCGAATCGCAAAAGTCGGTACCCTTCAAGCTTCCCAAAGCGCGGAGCTCGCAGATTTGAGAGAGCGAAGCGCTACTGCTATTCAGCAATGGTATGCTATGAACATACTTCAATCTGGAGATGTGTGGGCGGAGATGGAGGGGAGAGTGGGAGTGGTTGAGCAAAAGGTTCGACGTGCTACGCTTGCGAAACGGGCGGATAATGCGATGATATGAAGGGATACCGGTACTTTTCCAAGAACTACTCCTTTCAGCCGTTACGATATCAGACGAAGAAGCTTCAGAGTTATGGTGGGAGATGAGACAAGCACGGCCGAGAGCCTTATCGGAAGGAATATCCGCGTTTCGAAACATTGGGAAGGTTTACGGAAACATCGCAAGGTTTTCACGTGGGTTGCTTGAAGGAAAGTTCGTTTATCTTCTGCTTCTGGAGAACGTGTGTAACTTCCGGATTGAAGTGTCCGGGATACGAATCAGAAGGAAGGCTAGCTGGATGTCTCAGTATATCTTCAGAAGAGGCCAGGCCGGCGAGCAGAAGCCTTGTTGCGAATTACCTGACAATATCTAACTTTACTGGCTATCAGGAAAGCGGGCCTTGGATTTCCGATCCAAGGTTTGATAGGATTCTTGCAAGAAAGCTATGGTCTAGTCGTGTAGGGGGATTGTCCGATGTATTGAGGTACTGGGATCTCTCTACGTGGCTTGAAGCACGGTTACTATATACGAGCAACTCAGCATCAACATCAAGGAGAGAAAATCTCACCCAGGCCGAGGAGAACATCTCGTCCTCTATTAGCGCAAAGATTCCCTATTGACTCTCCAGGTGATGATACTCGCATGATACTTAGTGTATCAACCCGTCTTCTCACTATGACATTGCGAGGGGATGTGACAATTAATTTATCTACCTACAAAGTAATATTAGGTAGTTTCCAATAGTTTTTTCCTATTTTTCTTTTGCTGAATTTTGTTCTTGGAAAAGAACTGGAGTTTTAGCATCAAGTGTGAAAGTAACAAATATCCTTCATTTTCTCCGTGTCCTGTCACTTGAAGTACTCGCATCCACTCAGGTGCGGCGCCTTGTACCTAGCTGATAAGAGCCGGAGCGGGGCTAATAAAAACGCTATACCTTGATATGCTGGAAGACCATTGGCTCAAATTTTCGCGCATCAGCCACTGAGACCTACTACGTTTACTATACCTAGCACCTAAGTAGATAATATCTAATTCTTTAATAAACTACAAGCTATAAATATATACTAAAATCATAGAGTACTCGTTATTAGTATTATTAACTCTCTAAGTTCTATAGAGAAGCTAATTAGAATATATAGCTATATAGCTATATACTTTTATAAGAGTACGAATTCTTTAACTAGTAAGAAGAAGTCTCTACGTAGCTATCTTATTTTAGTATAAGAGCTAATATATACTAAGTGTTATAAGAGAGTTTAACTATTAATAGTCTTAGTACTATTTATATTAATTTATTATACTCGAAGCTAGAAATAATAATAATAATTTAATATATATATAAATATATATATATAAAAATAAAGCTATTTATAGTTATAATATCTAGCTCTAAAAGTTATTCTTTTCTCTATATTTAATATACTTCTAAATAGTATTTTATATATCTAAAAAAGAGTTTATTTATTATTTTTTAGGAAATATTATTCTACTTCTCTTTCTAAGTCTTAGAAAGTTTCTCTTTTATTTTTAGATAATAGAATTTTTAAAAAAGTTAGACTTTTATATATAATTAGTAATATTTAAAAGAGTTAAGATTTAGAAACTAAGAGTAGTAGAAGTAATAGTAAATAGAGTTATAATTAAGAGTTTCATATATACGCTAAGTAATATAAAAAGTTATAATATCTATAGCTAAGTATATCTCTTCTTCTCTAAGTTTCTTAAGTTTTTTTATTTAAAAGATAAGCTTTAGCTTAAAATAAGCTATATAAAGCCTCTACTAATCTATTTATACTTAGGTATTATTACTATTATATTAATAAATTTCTAATAATTAGCTTTTAAATATAAATTAATACTCTTTTACTTTAATATAATTAGAATAATATATTATTAGTAAAATATAGAATAATTATTAATATATATCTTAGCTTTTTTACTCTAGTAGCTCTATAAAGTAAATATAAAGTATATAATATAACTTACTCTTTTTTCTCTATAAAGCTATTCTTCTTTTAAATAAATATTATAATAATAAATCTAGAATAATTACTTTAAGAAAGTTAAGTATTTATTTATATTATAGTATTATAATAGTAAAAAGTATATAACTTTTTTTAAAGTTAAGCTTATAGATTCTATTAGTTATTAGTATAGATTTACTATTTAGTAATTATATAACTTGATATTAATATATTATATATATCTAATATATAATTAGTTAAAATCTATTTAATATAATAATAATTATTAGTAACTCTCTTAATATTTAATTACTAGTCTTAGTATCTAAGTCTAAATCTCTCTCTATTTTATTTCTTTTCTTTCTTCTAATTCTTTTATCTTCTATAAAGATATTCTTATATATATATATCTTAAAAGCTTTTATTCTCTTACTTTCTAATCTCTTTCTTAATATTTCTATAGTAGTCTTCTTTATCTAAGTTATATTAATATTTATTACTCTTTTCTCTTAAGCTTAATATAAACTACTACTATATTAAGAAAGAGAATCTATATAAGATCTATTCTAAGAATTTTATCTACTACTTCTACTTAGTAAATCTCTAGTAACTTAGAAATTTACTCTAATTTTAAACTCTCTATTTTAAAGAAGTAATCTATATTATATAGTACTTATTATAATAAGAACTTAGAAAAGTTCTTAGAAAAGTCTTTATTACTATATAGACTAAGTTTAGTAAAGAGAGTAAAAGTAGTCTTTTATTAGTTTCTCTAAAAAGTAGTAATATATTTAAAACGTCACTTTTATAAAGAAAAAAGTCTATTATAAATCTTTTTTAAAGATTAGTAAAATAGCTTAGTACTAGCTATCTCTTTAGTTCGCTATATAACTTATATAATTTAGTAAAACGCGGTTCTAATCTTATATTTCTAGCTTTAATATAACTATATAATAGTATAGAACTTTAATAATAATTTATCTATTATCTTATATCTAATAAGCTTTACTAAAGAAATAATTATTTTAGTATAACTTAGTTTATAATATAATTATATAAGCTAAGTTTTCTCTATTTACTCTTACTACTTCTACTACTACTTTTATACTCTTTTCTTCTTTTTTTTGAATAATATAAAACTAATACTACTTCTAGTACTAAAAATTATATTAAAAGAATATCTTTTAAATATATCTATCTTATATACGTTAAGCTAAGAACTAGTAGAAGTAGTATAATATATCTATTTATAATAGTAATTAGCTATATTAGAATTTCTTTTTATAAAAGAGAAGTTGTTAAGAATAAAAGAGAGCGAGAGAGATTAAAAATAAAAAAATAGAAAGAGATATATCTCTATTCTATATAAATAAAAAGTATAAATAGCTTTAGTTTAGATTCTAATTCCTTAGTACTCTTAATCTAGATTAGTAGTATTTTCGTTTAATATATTTTAAATAAAAGTAGTTTCTAACTAAGCTACTAATTTCGTTTATATATAAAATATAAGAATAGCTAAAGAGATAAAGACTAGATTTAGTAAAAAGACTAACTTTCCTATTTCGTTAGATCTTATAAGAAATAGTAATATATCTAAGAAATTATTTTTCTAAAAAGAGAGAATAAGCTTAAAAGATTAGCTAAGTTATAATTTATTCTAAGAGTTAAAAAATCTCTTATTAAAGATTCTCTCTATATTCTATTACTTCTAGTTTACTCTTTCTTCTTTTTATCTCTTTAATATATAACTTAAAGAGCTCTAATAAAGTAAAAATAGAAAGATTTAAATAAGCTATATTTCTCTATAACTTAACTCTTTAAATAAAGTATAAAACGCTTATAAGTAAGACTAGAGAAGTATATTAAAAAAATAGAATCTCTTTATATAAAATCTTATTATTTTTCTTATTATTTTTAGTTCTCTAGTGTTTTTCTTTATAACTATAATAGAGTATAATTATTTAAGAATTATTAAACTACTTAAAAAGTAGTTATTTATATCTAGTATTAAAACTAATACTACTTACTAGTTAGCTTTAGAGATATATATATTAAGCCTTTATAAGTAAAGTAAGTTAAAGTAGAGAATTTAATAAGCTAAGTATATAATTAAGTAAAAGTCTAATTAAAATATTTTTTTAAGAGTCTCTATTAACTTATTATATAAGTTAGTTATAGCGACTTTAAATTTATACTAACTCTAAAACTAGTATCTTATACTTTTAAAGATATAATAAATCAACTACTAAATCTAATTAGATAGTTTTTATATATATAGATAGCTCTATATTAACCTAATAAAAGTCTATATAATAGCTAAATTATTAAAGATACTATTTTATAATTAAGTAACTTATAATTATAAGCTTTTAAAGAGAGCCTTAGTAGGTCTTAGTAGGTCTTAGTAGACTACTCTATCTTTTTATTAAGATATAGCGATAAATTAGTACTAAAGAGCTATATATATATACTAAGAAGCTATATATAGCTACTCTTTAAAATTCATTACTTCTTAATTTACGTTTTAAATACTTATTCTATCGTAAGTATATATAGCTCTTTACTAGTATATCTTTAATTATATCTAAGAATTACTATTTTTTTAATTATTAGTTATTAAATTATTTCTTTAGAGTTACTACGTTTTAGAGTCGCTATAACTAACTAGTAAAAGATCTTAAAAAAATAATTTAATTAGACTTTTACTTAATTATATAATTAGTTACTCTCTTTACTTACTTTACTTAATAAATCCTAAATATATAACTCTCTAAAGCTAACTAGTAGACTCTCTTATAATACCTAAACTAAATTAGCTCTTATATTATTCTATTAATACTAATAATAATATAATAATAATAATAATAAAATATATTAAATATCTAAAAAGCTATAAAAATCTTTATATAATAAATAATAACTCTTTTAATATCTACGTGTTTTATATTCTTAGAATCTCTTTTAAGTATAGAAAGTCGTAGAAATAATATAATATAATATAGTATACGTCTTATAAAAAACAGCGCTTTTCCGAGCTTTATAAAAGAGTAGAGTTAGTTCTCTTAGATAGAGATCTTAGTTATAATAGATAGATAATACTAGAATATTAGCCTAGTTCTATATATAGTAATTTAGATTAAAGAGAAGAGAGGTATTAAATAAAACTTCATCGCTAGCTAGCCTAGAAAGTTATATAGATAGTTAAGGTCGCGTATTCTCTACTTGTAAACTTTCTTGTTTTCACACTTTTAACTAATATCTGCTATCTCCTTATTACTATATATAGAAGTGCTATAGCTTTTGTAAGTACGACGGCACTATACCTATAAGAGAAAACTCTCGAGACTCTGTAATTTTAGAGCAGATAGATCGAGAGGTCTAGTCTAGATACTAAAGATCGTTTCTCAACTCTTGAAGGTTACTTAAGTTGAACAACCTCGGGAGGAATTAGGGTTTTGTTTTTGACGACGAAAGAACGAGGAGCTAGTGTTCGCGATGCTTGATAGTTTGGACTTTCTCTCACTCGTTGATGTGTTTTGGAATTGAGTTTTTTAAGGCATGATTTTATCGTTGTTGGAGTATAGTACGAGTTATTTATATAGGATCGACGGGAGTTGGAGGTCTAAACTTACGTATATATAGATCTAACTAAACTAAACTAGACCAAATCAACGTAGGAACCGAACCAAACCTAGGACACGAAGAATGGAAATACGTTCTTCACCGCTGATGCGAGGCTGGGGTTGAGAGTGGGTGTTGAAATGGATTTATTTCGTAGCGCGTCTTATATGTTAAAGATGTTGGGGATGTTGAAGATGTCACCAGATCAACTTTTCTTTAGCCGCCTGGAGTGGGAGAGTCCTTGTTCTCTTGGAGGTACAAATAAGTTGGAGAGGGCTAAATGGGATGAATTCTAGAGGACTTTGACCACCACTGGACTGGGCGGGAAACACAACATATATGAAGTGGTGCTGCTATCCAAAGAAAATCGAACACACCACCTACCTTACTTGTATTTTCGAGGCCCTTGCTTGCACCTCAAGGCGGGAAGCAAAGTAAATCAACCGCGCATCAAATGAAATGCTCGCAAATAAACTTCCCGGTGGTGGCTCGCTCGCGATGTTGGATTTTCTTCAGGGCAGGGCGTTGCAGTTCATCACCTGTTGGGTTGCAGCGCAGAAAGAACCGTTCCGCATCTAGATGAATGATGCCTAAACTGGGTATCTTCGAGGGGTTTGGGAACTTTGGGTAGGGTTCGTTTGGGGCCGTTGAGATCTTTCCTCTAGGGGGTTTTGATGAAGAGTTTTGATGAAGAGTTTTGAAACTTGGAGAGTCTGGTCACAGAGATCAGGGGGAGCGATCAATTTTTACGGTCGTGCTTTATTTTATGCTTTTTCCTTACTTTCTTTGCGCTGGATGGCTCGCACCGGTTTGTGGGGGACGTTTTCGAGGACTGGCGGCTGCGTCTCCTGGAAATCACTTCAGAGGAGGAGTACAAAGTGGAGATGGCGATTCGACCTGGCACCTGGATCTGGCGTTTATGAGGGCTTGTGAACCAGTCATGGTTTTCGTGGTATCGAGTTCTGGTAGTCTAATAAACCATGTAAAATGGGTAAAACAGCTAGCTAGGCTAGCATCTCGAGGTGTTGAACTAGAGAAGTAGGGGGACATTTGACAGGTGCATAGACGTCCAAGGCGGTTGCTGGTACGTGCATATGCGTTATTGTACTGGGTGTCGAATGCTCACAGCCACTGAAATGCGAGGTATTGACGTGGTGGAACTTGGCTATTCCATGTACCTCGAGATGTGCGTGAAGAGAATGCAGAAAAGAGACTGGATGATGCAGGAGAGGGAGATGTGATGTATAAGGTATCGCGAAGGTCTCTGTATCACTGCGACGCAAAGACTGTTTGTGCCTGTGTTCACTCTGAAGCGGCTGGACCTCCGTATCCACAATGAAGGGACACAATGACTTTGTCAACGTGTTTGCCATCCACTGAAGCCATCGTCAGCCTCTTTGTCTAATACGGACGGTGTAATGTATAACAGTAGAATCATGGGATATTGAATCCCTCGCGACGAGCTCGTAAAAGCATTTGACGGCATCTCAAGCCTTTTCCATCCATCCCATCATCAGCACCGCCAGTGCACCGCCACCACCATCAAACCCACAATAATTGCTGGTCCAAGCGAAGTCCGTACTGAAATACTTCCAGGTTGTAGAAGCACCGACAATCTACCACCTGTAGGTGGACTCCCTGCGATCCGACGCTGTCCAGGCCTATGGAAGCCCCGCCCCTTGCTCCCTACAGTAGGAACCTTTTCTTTCTCCCCCCAATCTGCCCCAATCTGCCCCAATCTTCCCTTCCCTTCCGCACTGCCTCCAAACTCCTTCCTGGTCTTCTGTTCTCTTCCAACCCTACTCGTACTTCTATTTTCCCTTCTCCCAACTGCACTTTTGGCATTACTTTAGTAAATCCCAACTAAACCTTCTCTCGTCACTTTGTCTCCTCTGATCGACACTTCAAACGCTGGTCTCCCCCAGAGCAGAAGAAGCATTGTGTGGTGAGATTACAACTCTATCTTTCTCGACTTGCAGCGTTCCACACTCCTTGCCGCAAAGCACCACCACTACCACCACCACCACCACCACCACCACCTCCGACTGCCCTTCTCACTCGCCCCCTTTGCACCTTCCTGACTGGGCTTTCTTCTTCAACTCCCCCCGCCCATACCACACCCATCGCAATACCATTTCCACGACCCATTACCATTACGGACAAATCACAACCTCCAATCTGTCATCGTCGTGAGGTAGCTATGGAATAATATTCAACGGTCTTATTAAACGTCGTCCATTAAACGTCGTCCACACGGTTCACCCTCTCGCGTCACGTCTTGGGCTTGAGAACAGGACGGACCTAGCCACTTCCCGATCGGCTGAAACACCCCAACACTGCCATCACCGTTTGGACTTTCTCAGATACAACTACCTTACCTACTACCTTCTACCTACCTGGAATTCTCACCCACGCACTGATCCACGATCCACCCTCCTTCACCCTCCACCCTCTTCACCCTCACGGTCGGTTGAATCGACGGTCCAAAACTCTTGGTGACTCTAATTCACACGCAACCTCCAGCTAATCCACGCCCGCTGAGAGGATCCTTCTACCCTCAACCCCCCCCTCCCATTCCACATATGCCATCTTACGGATCGCTACACTCGCCATCACTACGAAAACAAATGAACGGCGGTATGGACAACAAAGGTCGGAGAACAGGTGGGATGCGGTCCATGAGTATGGATAATATACTGGGAGATCCATTCGCGCTGGCGACGGTGTCAATTGCCTTGGTATGTCGTCCCCTTATTGCCCTTCAATCATCTTCAGCTTCACCAGGCTGCGCCTCACGGGTTTTGATCCTGCGAGGGATGGCGTGAATTGTTGCTAACAAAATGTTCGTGAACAGCTCGCCTGGTTTATCGCCTTTGTCGGTTCAGTAATTGCGACGGCCGCCAAATTAGATCCAGCCTTTCCCAATTATTCGTGGTTCGCCATTGCATACATGCTGTGTGCCATTGTGGGGGTCTTTGTGGTGATTGCATCCGATACGACACAAACATATCACGTCGCCATCGTTGGTTATCTTGCTTGTGGCCTTGTCTTGACCACATCATCAGTTAACTCGACCATCTATTCTCCAAATGGCGCAAAAGAAGCAACTGCTGCCGGTCACATCTTGCTTTCTATGGTCAATGTATGCATACACCTTCCGTTCCATCCTCTGTGTCTTCATAGACTAACCTTCAACCCAGATTGTCTGGATCTTCTACTTTGGATCAACACCCAACGCGGTTCCTAGAGCCTATCTAGACTCATTTGCTTTACATAAGGATCATAGGGTGTCGCAAGGTGGAAGAGGGATGAGCAACGGATACCCAGCCGGCCGACCTGATACCTCGGTATCCTCCAACGTTCCTCCTCAAATGTATACATCCGCTCAACTAGGCGGCTTCGAGACCTCATCGCCAGTCGCAGGATTCCCAGGTGGTGCAGCAGGAGCGGAACGAAACTCTTCGCAACCGAGATTTGGAAATGGCCCGACGCAGGCTAGCAACTTGGGACCAAGCGGGATTAGCAGCGAACCTACGGCAGGAGAGGTCGTCCAACCAACCGAATACCCATACCGAGCGAAGGCCATCTACTCATACGAGGCGAACCCAGACGATGCCAACGAGATTTCGTTTTCGAAACACGAAATTCTAGAGGTCTCGGATGTGAGTGGCCGATGGTGGCAGGCGAAGAAGGAGACGGGAGAGACGGGTATCGCGCCTTCGAATTACCTGATATTGTTATAAGGTGTCTTTTCTTCTTCTTTTGCCTCCCTCGCTCGAATTCAAAATGAGCTTGCTGTTTTTAAAGGAGGTTGGGGTTTTCGGGGTTTCGAAATATGGGACAAACAAACCTGGTCTACGGAATGGGAGGAGTTCTTTTTTTTCTTCCTTCTCTCTATGTAATAAGTCAATGTGATATGATTGGTCTTTTCTTCTTTCTGTTTTTTTTCGTTTGTTTTCTTTCCGGGTTATTGGCCATCACCTCTCTTCTTCGACAAACGACCCAGAGTCTGTACCTTCTGTTTATATATGAAAAGCAGCCGCGCTGTCAAATTCTTCTCTTCGAAGCACAACCAGATTCGATTCATCCAACACACGACAAGCTATATATCTCAGAGTGGCTCCAGATATCGGACATCGAACCAGGGATAATTATGCACACGACTCGACTGTTGCTTTTCGAAATACTTTCTTCGCCCCTGGCTACTTGGTGCACTTGCCGCAAGTAGGGAGGGAATATGGACTTGACGATTGGGCCGGATGAACTGAGGGATGGATGGGAGGAGATGGAATGAGGCAAGATGGAGGTCGGGTGGGGTTTTTCGCTAGTTCCACATCTCACTCTCCTCTTTTTCGGGAGACACGATACGGCTCTGGTTACTGGTATCTCGATATGCTTTACTCGTTGTACTTGGAAAGGCGGTTCACAATGTCGTGATTCGCGCGGACGAGGTGGTGGGAACAGGAAGGAGGTGGAGGAATGGGGTCTGGCGAGAGAGATGGTGGAGATGCCCTGTAGATGCCTTGTGGAGAGATATGTGGAAGAGAGTGGGTATTTTTGCAAGAGCGAGAAGAAATATACCCGGTACCTATACACCCTCCCGCCGCCGTTTGTCGTACCAATAACCCCTTTGGGCAATAATTTGTTTTTTTGTGGAGTTCTTTTTTTCTTCTATATTCTGCGAGTTCTACGTATTTTCGCTTTTTTTTTCTTTCTTTTTTTTTCTCTCTTTCTCTGCGTCTTGGAATTTGCGTGTTCGTGTATATGAGATGGGAATGAGGGTTGCTAGGTAGGAGAGAGAGGAGGAGAATAAATATGGAGGTGGTGGTGGCGAGGGGGAGACTGCGAGGAGAGCCTCTGGCTGAGATGGGAGCGATTGAAGAGACTTACTTGATGTGTTCAAGTTAAGGAAGTGGGCGTGGGAGGGGAGGGGGATGGGAGGGAAGGGAGATGGAAGATGAAAGGAGGGAGGAGAGATGTGTGAAAGTGTGAAATGTGTGAGAATGTGTGAGAATGTGTGGAATAGTAAATAAAGAGAATTGAAATTGAAATTAAAAATCAAAAAAATGAAACGAAATGAAATGAAATGAAATGAAATGAAATGAAATGTTTATAAGAAAAGTTAGGTTAATCGAGTAAGTGTGACTTAGATAGACAGGCGGGGTTTGGAGATTTAAGAGGCGTTGATTAATATTAATATTAATAGTAGTATAGGTAGTTTAGTTTAGTAAAGTAAAGTAAGTAGGGTTTAGTTAAAGTAAGTAGAGTTTAGTTAAAGTGAATAAGTAAGTAAGTAGGGTTTCTTAGTAGTAGAGAGATAAGTAAGTAGATAGAGTAGATATAGTAGAGTAGAGTAAGTAAGTGAGTAGGTTTATTAGTAGTAGATAGAGTAGATAGAGTAGATATAGTAGAGTAGGTAGAGTAGATATAGTAGAGTAAGTAGAGTAGAGTAGTAGAGTAAGTAGAGTAAGTAAGTAAGTAAGTAAGTTAGATAGTTAAGTAAGTAGACTTAGATACTAATACTTTTATATTAAAAGATTATTAGTAAAAATAAGACGATTATCGAGATATATATTAGCTTTCTTAGATTAGTCGTTCTATAGAGTAAATAGAAATTATATAATATAATCTACTCTTTTTTATAAACGCTAGTTTTCTTTTCTAAAAGCTAGTTTTCTTTTATATAAATATTATCTTAAGATTATATTAAGATTACTTACTTTAAGAGAGCTAGATACTTATTTCGATTATAGTATTATATTTATATATATATAAAGTATATAACTTTGCTTAAAGTAGAGCTTAGAGATTCTATTAGCTATTAGTATAGATTTGCTATTTAGTAATTATATAACTTACTATATCGATATATATTAATATATTTTATATTTTTTTTTATAATATCTTATTAGTTAAGGTTCTACTTAATATTATAATAGTAAGTTAGAGACTCTTTTAATAGTTTATTAATAGTATTAGTATCTAAGTCTATAAGTAAGAAGTTAATATAACGAATCGTTACGTAGCTAGAGGTTACGTAGACGATACTATCTTCTAGTATAGTAGAATAGCAAATTAGCTACTAGTTAATTCTTATGCCTTTTAGCTCGCTAGCGTAGTAGTTAAAGCTATTTATCCTACGATCTATTATAGTTAGATAGATAGTTAAGTAAATAATATAAGCTAGATAGTTAAAGAAGTAATAGAAGCTAAGTAAGATAAGTAAATACTATAAACTTAAAATTAACTATATAAGCTAGCTTCTAATAAATAAAGAGTAAAATCATTCTTTTAAACTATATTATAAAAATACTAATATATATAACTTAAAACTAAAAAAATAGCTAAGACTCTAGAATAAAAAAAACTTAGTATTTTATATCTTTACTAGAAGTTATATTTTTATTATTATCTTTCTAACTATTTATTAATAAGTTATTTTTATTATAAGAGAGACTTATAGTAATATTTTTAGTATTTATAAGAAGACTAGATAAGTAGAATCGTAAGTTAACGTAGTTTCTCTAGTTATTTATTATTTTATAGCTTACTTAATTTTCTTATAGTTTACTTACTTCTAATAAGCTTATTTACTAGCTTTTCTTAGATTATCTATCTTAATTAATATTTATTTATAACTTACTAATAAAGTCGATTTAATAGCTTACTCTTTAGTTAGTAGATAAGTATATATATAAGTAAGTTATAATAAGAGATTTAAGTATTATACTACTTATAACTCTGTATTTACTCTATTATTAATCTATTAATAGTAGTATTATATATATATCTATTATATAGTATTATAAGAAATACTTTATATATTATTCTACTACTATTTAATCTATAGTAGCTATTCTCTTATATTTAATAATATTATTTAGCTTATATATAAGTCTTTAAAGAAGATCTTACTAGTTCTTAGAGTTTATCTTACTTTATAGCTTCTTTAAAATAGCTATTAAGTTCTTTTAAATAGTAGAAGCTCTATTTAACTTAGTAATCTTATATATTATCTACTATTATATCTTCTTAATAAGATTAAGATTAGAAGAAAAGAGAGACTAGTTAAAACTATATATTATTCTCTTAAGTCTAGTAAGTAAGTAAATCTCTTATAAACTTTTATATTATTTTTTTTAGATCTCTATTATAACTTATTCTTATTATTTAATATCTCTTAGAATAGAAAGACTATAAGCTTAAGAACTTAATATAAGTAAGCTTTATTATAAGTTTTTTATCTTCTTTTCTTCTTTTTTAAATAGAGCTTTCTAGTCTTACTTAATTACCTTTTATATTATTATAATATTTCTTTTACTCTTATATACTAACTATATATAATTCTAATAGTTTAATCTCTCTAGTCTTTTTATTAGATTTATTCTATCTCTCTTCTATATTTTAAAAGTTATCTTATTACTTTATCTTTTATATTTTTATATAATTATAGACTATATCTTATTCTTTTTTATAACTATAAGTTACTTTATTCTTTACTTCTTATTAATAAAGAGTCTCTAGTAAGTAACGTATCTTTAATACTTATCTAGATATAAAGTTCTTTTAATTATTATAGTAGAGATATTATAGAGAATAGACTAAAAGACTTATTATATCTTAATCTAGCTTTATTATTAATTATTCTAAGTAGCGCTTATTTACTTAATTCTTTTAAAAGTAAGCTTCTTTTTTATCTTCTTTATCTTTATTACTACGCCTTTTACTCTTAAAAAGATAAAGTTTAAATAATCTTATCTATATTAGATCTAATTACTTCTATCTCTTTCTTATTCTTTTTATATATCTTTTCTTATTAGTAAAGATATTAAATAAGCTTTCTTATAAAAGTTTTCTACTTATATATTATAATATATTACTTTTTACTAGCTAACTTATATTATAAATCTATAATTAAAAAGTTATAAAGATAAAAGAGTTAAAACAGAGCTTTAAATATATTATTTAATTAAAGTAAACTACTAGTATTATAGTTAGACCTTTATTAAAATTAGTTTATTTCTAGATATTTCTAAAATAACTTTTAAATCTTTTATATAACTCTTAAGCTAATTCTAGAATAAGAAAAATATAAGTAAAAGTTATCTAAAATAGAATTAGAAATATAATATAAGTTTTCTCTTTTTTTTATCTTTTAGAGTTTAAAATAAGCTTTAAAAGAGAAATAAACTTCTTTTCTCTAGTATCTAAGAACTTATAAAGAGAATAGAGAGATAGAGAGATAGAAAGAAATTTATTTTAAAAAGAAATAAGCTAAGTTATTTTGTTTTTTTAAAAGATATAGAATAGATATAAGTAGATAGAGCTAAATTATAAACTTTTATCGATTTTCTTACTAGATTATACTAAAGACTAAAAAAGAATTCTATTAAAAAAATAAATTTAAAGTAAAAGCTTTTACTTAAAAAATCAAAGCTATTTAAAATATACTCTCTCTAACTCTACTACTAGACTTAGCTCTATCTTAAGTCTTATTCTTTATTATCTTACTTATAGAGTTCTTTTCTTATATATTCTCTTTTCTTTATATATCTCTCTTATACTTCTTCTTAATTACTTATAGCTTATATATAGTCTTAATCTAATTTTCTCTATTTCTAAGAAGCTTTAAAAGTAGTATTTTATTACTAGTATTACTAATTAAAGCTATTTATATAGTATAGAAGAAGACTATTTAATAGTTATAGATTTAATATAATATACTAGTAGGCTTTTTATATAGTAACGTTCTAGTAGCTTTTAGTACTATATATATAAAACTTCTTTAGTATAACTAATAGCTTTGTTAATTAAGCTACTTATTTAATTACTAATATATTAATTAACTCTTTATCGCTTTTTTAGTATATATAGAATTAAATAGAGATTAATTAACTATATATAAGTAAAAGCTTATAATTAAAATTATATAAGTAGTGTTTTAGGTTTCCTCGTCTAATCTATTATCCTATTCTGCCTTAACGCTCCTTCTCCTTTCTACCTCTATTTTAAGGCTATTCCGCCTTCTCTTATCCTTAAATTCTAGCTTTCCTAGCTACTTCTATCCTATAGTACTTGCTTGCCTTTCCTTGCTAAATAGAGAGGCTAGGATAGGAAGAGTTAGGCTAGTTAATTTCGCTTAAAGCTTAAAAGGTAGGTAGAAAAGAGGGTCTAGGTCGCTAATTTCGCTTAATATCTAGAAGGCGAGTAGAAAAGAGGGTCTCGAGTAGAAAAGAGAGTCTAGGTCCTAATTAGAGGGTTGCCTTCCTAATCCTACTCTAGCCTAGCCTCCTTTTTTCATCTACCTAGCTACTCCTATCCTGTTTTTAGAACTTTCCTAGCTACTCCTATCCTAGTTAGAGTACCTAGCCTACTAAACTTAGCCTAGCCTTAATCCTAATCTAGCCTAGCCTCTCCTATCCTTACCTAGGTAAGTAGCCTATCCTATCCTAAGTACTAGGCTGACTAAGGCGGGGAAAGCCAAAACACTGTGTATAAGTAGTAGCTCTATCTGCTTATGTCCGTTCTATAGAGAGAGGAGATTCTCTGAGACTAGGAGTGAGTATTTAAAGAAAGGTGTAAAAGTTTTATAGAGGTTGTGTTAAACAGTTCGCAGGTTGGTTTATTTTTTCATGTTAGGAGTGATAGTGAGAGGTCGTACTAGTAGTGTGAAGTAGATGTTTGAGCGTATGAAGATGAGGTTGGGGTTGATCCAAGTAAGTGGGAATTTGAACGAGAGTTGTTTGAGTGTATGAAATATGGTGTTCTAGGAATTTATCAGGTATTCTTGAGTCATGGCTTGAAATGTAGACACCAATCACAAATTTGAAATTTGAAATGTAAACCTCTTGTGAACCGATTCTTGAATTATTGATTATATCTCTTGGTACCTTATACCCGTTGAACCAAACTCCATATAAGAGCTCCCCTGAACTGCCGAACTCCAAAACTCCGGATCCCCCAAACCCTTATATTCTTCTCTGGTCAAATTCCCTTTCTAATTCCCACCACTCACATCCCAAGCTGGTCTCTCAACAAGCGCTTCCGGTGCGTCACTTTCTACAGTTGTTTGTCCAGTGGTTGATAATGCAGGTAGTATTGGCATTCTAACAGTTGTTCTTGGGTCGATTGTTGTAGTTGTAACTCCGCTCTGATCCGAATTACCTGGATTCTTTGAGGTCGGTCTCCCCTCGGGGCCATATACTTGTTTATACCTAATAGTTGGGTCAAATTCTGGTTTATACCTAGTGGTTGATTGTTTGTCACTTCCACCAACTGTTGTTCTCGAGTTGACTGTTGAAGCACTGGTTGTATCCCGTGGTTTGGTTGGGACCGGCGTATTTTGCTTGGTCGGGTCTAGCCGATATTGCTTGAGAAAATCGGGAGTTGCATCTCGAAGTCTAGTTAAATTTTCCTCTTCTAGCATCTTAACTCTTTGTCCTAGATTGCATCTTGGACAAATTCGTCTTGCGAGTCCTCGCTTATCCCAATTCTCTGTTTTCTTAAACCAATTCTTACAAGCCTGACGAGGCCCTAGATTTAAAGCGAGCCACTCTTCGTATGCTTGTGCGTCGCTGGGAATGGATTTTTGGGTTTTTTGAGTGGTTGAGGTTGGGTTCTGAGGCTTGGCGGGGAGAGATTTTGGATCGACGGAATCTGGTGACTTCGTGTTCGGACTCTCTGTCTTTCGGTTGATGTGGTCAGGGTGCCAGCGGTGGGTGACTGGTTTTGAATTGGCAGAGTTGGCGTGGGCCTCAGGATGGCGGAGTTCCTCCAGTCGACGGGCTTCTCGACATGCTTCCATCAATTCGTCTAGTTGTTTTAATTTCCCGACCTTTTCTATGAGCTTGGGGGGTGTCAGTTGTGTGTTTTTGAATCTTCGGATTTGGTGGAAGTGGGAGGGTGGAGCCCGACGAACCTCTGCTTTGATTTGTTCTTGTGTGCGCGTGGGTGGGAGGGATGGAGGGGTGGTCCTCTTGGAATCCGACATCGTTGGAGAGCTGGATTTTTGTTTAGTATCTTTGTAAGAAGGGGGGGATGAGAGAAGGGCATATGTAGAGGAAGGAGAGAATATGCGGAGAAAGGGGGGTTCTTACCTTTGTTTATTTGTGGTATCCATGATGTTGTTTGTTTTGAGATTGAAGTTGGATTCGGAGAGACGGGAGGAGGGGAGTTATAAAGGCAAGAAAGAAAAGATAGCAAGAGAGGGGTGGGGTGTCTTGGAACCTCTATTTTTGTTCTGATGTAATTACCTAAACTCGTTCAAGGAAGGCTTGGAGTCAAGTGTGTGTTAGTGGTGAAACTCAATTATGACGAAATAATACTCGTCTAAACTAGTTTAAGAAAACTAAGTTGGGCTAGTGGGTAAGCTTGGAGTTAGTGTAATTGAAAGCAAACATGGCGTAGGAATCACTATATCTTCAGTAAAAAATTGAGGTCGTCTAAGATCTTAGATTTATAGGTCATGAATAGTAGAATTGACTTGATTCTACTCCACAACACAAAGTACCAAATACCGCTCTTATCCCAAGCCGGTCTCTTGGGCCAGAAGAATGGAATGACAAGTGGTTTACTCATCGTGGTATCCTCATCTTATTCCACCCCTCTCCTTGAGATCCCAACTCCGTTTCTCGTGTCTCCTTTCATGGTAAATCTCATGTGCTGCTTTTTGATCTATCCTTGGGGAGATTTCATTCTCCCCTGCTTTGGCGATTGGGAATTGGATGAAGTGGTCTTTGACTGTTGGTGAGTTAGCGAGTGTAGGGTCCGTGGAGAAGGTGTACTGACAGGTTGAGAGATGCGTGACTTTGAAGCCGGTTTCTTGGTATTGCTGGGTGGTTTGTTTGATCTGTTGATACGTCTGTGAGCTTTGGGTGAATCAAGTGAGGTATTGAGTGTTTCTTCTAAATCTCCTCCGAGAATCAAATATACTATGCGAGGGGGCAATCATCTCCGTGGATCTGATTTTCTTTGGTCATTATTATCTGATAGCTACTAGAACAATGAATTCGATCATCCCAAAGTAGTAGGATAGGTGAACTCTCTCAAGCCTTTAAGGGTAATGGTGGGAGGTTCATTTAGATAGTTGGACAAGCTTCTTACTTGGCGTTTTTCCCGCTGTTTCGTTTTTTCTTTGGTAGGGAGCTGTGAGCAGAGTTGATTTGGCTGAATAGAGACGTCTTTTGAATCGATGATGAAAAATTGAATCTTGTAACTAGTCCACTTAGTAGTGATATAGCTGAGCTCGTTTAGGAAATTCAAGTATACAGACTGCGTATTGATCTAGTTTTTCTTACATAGTTTATGACGGAAGAATAACAGCTAACAAGCAAACTCTATTTAGAAAGGGTATTTATTTAGGTGAAGTGTGAACTACGTATACTTGTATAATAAAAACTGGAGATATCTAGTTCATGAGAAATTTAACCGAGGCACTACAGGTGTGAAGTATAGAAAGGACCTGATTTGAGCATAGGAGAGATTACTACACTAGAAACATCTACTTTCAACCTAACTCGGTTTGGAAGAGAAATGGCACTCTAGCTGGCCGTATCTGGAAATACTACTGTGTTGGGATATTGCTTAGCAAAGACCGGATGGGACGGGACTCGAGCTTGGTATAATAGAAAGATCAGGGGAAAGAAGGCTTGAAAGAAGCCTGGCATAGTTCGCGAATTTCATTGTATTCGTCGCAAACACCTCTCGTTTGGAAGGAGCCAGGCAGGAGTGATTGAACTCCATCCAAGTGCCTGAAAAGCCTACCTGGGAAGTTTCAAGGGGAGGGAGTGCAAGAGAAATAGGAGATTTGAGTGAAACTTGTACCCGGGCGCTAGTCCCCAATGAGTTCGGCTTGTTTGCCCTCCTCAAATGTTAAGACTTTCCCCGTTCGAACTCCCAACACCTACTTGAAGTTCCACCTCTCACCAAGAATAAGAGTCTACAGTCAAACTTGTCAACGCCCTCTCACACTCTGACTCCTCTCTATATTCCCCAGCCCCACTCTCAATCAGAAAATCAAACCACCAAAAATCCTCAGGCACGAACCTCATAGCCGTGGTCCATTCCCAAAAATCGGGATACCATCCCGCAGCCTCCCAATCCAAAAACCCTGTGATATGACCCATGTCATCAACCAGGAAATTATGATGTTTGATATCGCCATGAGTGAATTTCACACTAGGACGTTTGGCTTGTAAGGTCTGGAGGTTTTTGGCGAGTTGAAGTTTGGAATTGAATACTTCTTCTGATCCGAAAGAATTGTAAGCTGCGGAAAGGAGGTGATCGTGGAAGTCTTGAGAAGTTTCGCAAGGTCCAACGATGTGGTTGGGAACACGTATACTTCGAATGGGACCTCCGGTAATGCTGCATATCCGTTCTGGGCTCCATGGGCTTTTCCATTTTCTGATACTGGACAGGTAAAATTTGAACTCCGAAAGGGCGGTCGCCTTTGCCTTGGGACTTAATGATTCATAAACCTGTCCCAATTCGCGACCCGGAAGCCGAGTCATCAGAATTGACATCGGGGCGTGTGGCGTATCAGGGTGTGAACCGTACGATATGATGTAAGGCGTTGGTAAACCGGCGGCGTAACAAAGTTTGGTGGTGAGGATTTCTTCGAGCCGTGTGCCATCGGACCATTTCAGAAGAAGCCCAAAAGGCAGTGGGATGATTTGATTATCAAATTGGATGCCTACCCACCGGCAATAGTGCCGTGAGAAGGTTACTAGAAACGTGTGTACATGCCCCCAGAATCGCTGAACAATCTGCCGGCTGGGCGAAGGAGTCGGTGGTATCGTGCTTGATGGGGTAAGATTTATTCGAGCTTTCCACGCATAGTTAGGTCGTAAAATTGAAGGAATCCACGAAGGTACCATTTTGAATCAAGATCTGCCGCAGTTTTCCTGTATAGTTGATGCTCAAGTTAACGAAAGAGGGACGCAGAAGTGTCCAAAGCTTGAAAGGCGATCTAGGTTCAAGACTTCTTTCAGTTTTCCTCCACCTCTACTAGGGCGCCTTGACAATGTTGAGATGAAAAAGAGTCTGCCTCAGCGCGCGCTATGTACTGCTTTTATGCAAAGTTCAGGGTATGTAAATCCCCGTAATTCGAACCACTGAAGAAACCCCGCCTTTCAACATCGTCTCGCGCCTAATTTCCTACCACCAACCACGCGTTAGATCATGGCAACAGCAGAACTTCTACAGTCCTCTTCCTTTTGTTAAAAACAACGGATCCAAATGAATATTCTTTTGAACTTAATAGCCTAATTTAGAAGATAAAAATATGAGGAAGTAACTATGATCTAAGAGGTAGGAATTTACGTAGTACGTTTATACTATACTAAGTCGCCGGGGTTAGAATACAAAGACTTAACACCTGTACGCGGTGTATTCTACGAACCTTTAGCAGTTCTATTCTAGCCTTAGAACTGTCTATAGATCTAAGTTTAAGTTAAAAAGCAACGTAGTAATATCTTTTATAACTATTAGTGTTTTTAAAACCTCTTAACTCTTAATAAAGAAGCTATATTATATATAGTACTATACTAGAGAACTTCTGCTCTAGATATACTATAGAATTATATATAACTTTAAGAAGATAAAAGCTATATATTAATCTAAGATTAAAAGTAATATCTATAGTAGTTATTCTATATAATTAGTATATATTATATTTAAGTTAGAAGAAGTACTAGAAGAGATAAAAAACTCTTAGTAATAGTAATAAAGTAATTAAAAGAGACTTAGATAATATAAATAGAAGTATAAAACTAGAGAATAGATTCTCTACTATTTATAATTATTATATAGAGATATTCAAAATATAAGTAGTAGCTCTTAAATAAAGTAGTATAAATACTCTTTAGAAAATATAGAACTATAAAGTAGAGAGAATAGAGAATAGAATAAAGAGACTTAGATTAAAGATATATTAGAGAAAGCTCTTATAATATTTTTATTCTTACTAGTATATCTCTTAAAAAAGTACTAATATATATAAGCTAAAATAGCTCTTAGATAATAAGTATTTCTTTTATAAAAATATTTATAAATATTCTCTATTTAAGTATACTCTCTCTATTACTAAGAAAAAGAGAGTTTTATAGCTTAAATTATAAGAATATAAAAGATATACTTCTATAGAAAAGATATATAGAAGTATATTTAATAGAATAATATATATAAATACTAGGTTCTAATATAAAGAAAAAGACTAGATTAAGTTTTTTCTAACTATAGAAGAGTTTAAGACTTTATATATAAGAGATTATATAATACTAAAGTCTAATATCTTTTTAATATAGTGAATAATACTAAAACCTTATATATATATAATAAGTACTTTTAGCTATTTAAAATAGCTAGCTATTATATAAATTAGCTCGAAGTTAAGTAAATAAGTTTAGAGTTAAGATATAGTAACTTAGTTAGAGATATATTATAACTAGAGATACTAAGACTAGTTACTTTTTATATATTATTAATAATTTCGTAAATAGTAGTATTTATTTCTAAATAATTAGTATACTACGAATAACGAATATTTAAAAATCTACGAATATAAATTATAAATAAAATATTTATTATTTATTACTTCGTTATCTAGAAATACTTTTCTCTTTTTTAACTCTTTCTATTTTACTTATAACTATAATATAGTAGTATTTAATAGAAATTAAAAGAACTTAGATATAACTTCTATAGTCTAGTTTATAATTAATTATAGAACTAAGAATAAAAATACTATAGTTGAAAGTAGTTCTTCTATAGTATCTAAAGCGAATAATAGTCTTTATACTAAGTCTATAATAGCTAACGTCTTAGATATATATCTATAGCTATAGCGAGTATTCTAGAATATAAGTACTTATATAGTAATAGTATTAACTAGTTTTTTAAATCTACTTTTTACTAGAAAATTAAGTTACGTCTCTTTACTATTATAGTATAACTACGTCTTTTAATAGTAATTTCTAATAAATATAAATAAACTTAAGTCTTTTAAATAAATATATTTATTTAATATTATATTTAGTAATATATTTTTAATATTCTAAGTAGTAGATAAAAGTTGTTTTTATAACTACGAGATAAAATAGTAGTCTTAGTATTCTCTTAATAGCTTCGTAGCTAAAAAAATCGACTTTTATACTCTATAATACTATTCTATAAATATAGACTTTAAAGCTAATTTCTTTAAGATTTAAAGTTATTATAGAAGAAGAAAAAGTCTTATATAATCTCTTTTCTCTATATATATAATAGTGTTTTCACCTTCGATTATAAGACTTCTTAGAGCCTTTTTAACCTAGTTTTATATATTATAGTTATAAGCTCGAGTTGTTTTATATTAATCTACTAGAATCTATCTTAAAACAAATATCTTAGATATTAATAAATTATATAAAATAAGCGCTCTTTGCTATTAGTTAGTATAATTAACCTCTTTTCTTTAATACTTATTCTTAGTAAATACTCTCTAAAAAGGGGATACGAAGACTTAACATCTATACACGGTATATTCTATAAACCTCTAGTAGTTCTATTTCGCCTCTAGAACTATCTATAGAGCTAAGTTTAAGTTAAAAAGGCAACGTAGTAATACCTCTTTTTATAATAGTTAAAGTTTTTAGCCTCTTAACCTTCTATAAAGAAGCTACGTTATATATAGTAATATACTAGATATTAACGAAAAAGACCTATATAGCTTATTTACTTAATAGCAGTATCTATAGACTACTAAAACAAACTAATCGAGAAAGTCTCTAAAGTCGATTCTATATATCTGCTAATACTAGAGGACTTCTACTCTAGATATATTATAGAATTATATATAACTCTAAGAAGGCAAGGGCTATATACTAACCTAAGATTAGAGGTAATACCTATAGCAGTTATTCTATATAGTTAGTATATACTATATTTAAGTTAAGAGAATTACTAGAAGGGGTAAAGGACCCTTAGCGACAGTAATAAAGTAATTAGAAGAGGCCTAGGTAGTATAAATAGGAGTTTAAACATAGAGAGGTTTTTATAACTAGATAATAGACTCTCTACTATTTATATCAAGATATTTAAAGTATGTTTAATAGTACTTTAATAAAGTAGTAAAATACCTCTTAGAAGGTATAAGACTATAGAGTAGAGAACTAATTCTCTAGTTAGTTATAGAGAACCAATTCTCTATTATTTATATTAGTAGATATTTAAAGCGTGTTTAATAGCTCTTAGATAAAGTAGTAAAATACCTTTTAAGAGGTATAGAACTATAGAGTAGAGGGAATAGAAGATAGAACTAGGAAACTTAGGTTAAGGATATATTAGAGGATAGTTTTATATAAGATAATACACTAGAAGACGATTATTATTAGTCCTATATAGAGGAGAGCTAACTAAGCCCTTTTTAAGAGCTATTATAAAGTACTAAATTAGTCGTCTATAAGAATAACTAAAAACATTAAATTCGAATTAGAATAGAGGGAATAGAAGGAGATACTAAGCTATTACTAGGATATAAAGCCAGGAGTATAGAGGTATATATATATAGCGGGCCTGGTAATAGACACTCTAAAGAGTATATAAGCTACTTTTAGATAAAACCCTATAAATAGTACGTCTACATAGCGCCGGCTCTAGGCAGCTAAAAAGACTATTTAAATATAAAAAAAAAAAAAAAAAATACTCTCTAAAGGCTTATAAAGCTTAGTTAGTATTATACTAGCTACTCTAAAAGATAGCTTATTCTTTAGTAGCTCGCTCTAATAAAAAGAGCTTATAGAAGTCTTTTATAGAAAGTATAATAAGCTTAGCTATAAATTTAGCTATTATTACTCTTAGAGATACTTTTATAAACTAGAAGTTATACTAGCTTACTTAAAGAAGTACTTGAATATATTTAAGTTTTAAAGTTTAGTACTTTATAAAGCTAGTAAATATAATACTAACTACGAGCTAGTATATCTTACGAACGCTACTCGCTATTTTTACTAAAGCTAGAGCTAATAGAGTACTAGAGTATAAGAGAGAAAGTTAGATAGAATCTAGAAGTTAAAACTTACTTTTAAGAATATATAAAACTTTCTAGAGTAGAAATAAAGAGCGAGATAGTTAAAAGATTCTTTTATAATCTAGCTTTTATTTATAGACTTAGAAAGCTATCTCTTCTAGATCTATAGATATTTATTATAAGAAAAAGAGAGTCTTATATAATCTCTTTTCTCTATATATATAGTAGAGTTCTCACCTCTAAATATAAGACTTCTTAGAGCGTTTTTAACTTAGTTTTATATATTATAAAAGTATATATAATATAATTATTAAGCTTCTTAAAAAGAGTATAATTTAGAAGCGTTAGTATAAGAATTTAGTAGAGAGATACTCTAAAATCTAATATTAAGTACTTTTTAGTAATTCTAGTTAAAAGTAAGTTCAAAATACTAGTTAGTAATATTATTATAAAAGAAAGAAGATTAAGCTTTAGTTATATATTTTCTTAGTTAAAAGTACTAGACTCTTATTAAAGTATATATTATAAAACCTTTTATATACTAGTAGTACTAAGTATACTACTATAGTATTAATATACTTAGTATTAAAGCTAATATACTATCTAATCTATAATCCTAAGACTAACTTACTATTAAACTTCTACTACTTAGAATATTAAGTTTAAATTTATATACTCTCTAAGTCTCGAGAGTATTTATTTATATAACTAGCTTTTTATCTCTTTATATACTACCTAGCTCTATAAAACTATAATAGATTAAAAAAGTAAGTAATAAATTAAGCGATTAAGCAAAAAATTACTTTATAAGTTATCTCTTATATAAGTAGAGTATCTAGAGAGATAGATTTAGTATTAGAGAGTAAGTAGATAAATTAGTAAGTAAAAATATATAATTATAATAATATTATATTTACTTCTAGTATATCTAGTAAAGCTAATACTAAGTATACTAGCTAGTATCTCTATTATAACTAGTATTATAATAGTGTACTTAAGAGTTAAATATATTAGAAATACTAGATATACTTAAACTACTAATAATATATCTAGTATTTAAAAGTTTTTTATAATATATTATATAAATATATAAGTTTAGAATTAGTTTACTATTATTTCTTAGTTCTTTCTTTATAAAGACTTTACTTATAATTTAAAAGAAACTATAGTTTAGTTATTTTATTAAAGATATTAGAAGCTATTATAGCTTTTACTCTCTATTCTATTATAGATATTATACTATCTCTAAAACTTAAAGATATAATATAAAGCTTCTTTTAAGTTTAATTATAACTCTAAGAAGATTTATTTACTATGTTTATTTAAATAAAAATCAAAGATATAAAATACTAAGTAGTAATTAATAATTTCAAATCTATTATTATAAAAAGCTTTTATATTTTAGTAGAATAGTCTAATACTAGATATAATAAGTATAGTATAATATATATTATAAGCTAGAGTAGCTAAAGTAGCTATAGCTTTATATATAATATAAATTACTTTTAATATCTATTATATAAAGGTTTTTTATAATAGTATTTTCAAAACCGCTTTAGATATATTAAATCTTAAGACGTTATATATAAATATAATATAGTATAATAGTATAGTATTCTTCTAGAAATTTCTATAATAACTATATATCGAGTTTAGATTTCCTAAGTTATCTTATTCTTAGCTACTATAAATACTAATCTTATCTAAGCGTACGCTTTTAGAATATTAAAGAACATTTAGTACTATTTAGTTATAAAATATAAAAGTAACTATCTCTAGCTTATTTAAAGAGCTATAACTATATAATCTAAGTAAAAGTATAAAGTAAGATTAGAGCTACTTAGATATAAATAAACCTTTTTTTACTTTTATATTAAAGAAGCTATAACTATATTTAAGATAATTCTAATAAAAAGTTTAAGAAAAAATATATATAAAAATATATAATAAGATAAGAGCTACTTAGATATAAACTTTTTCTATAATAGCTTCTATTTTCAAAGAACTTATAATTAAACTAAGACTTTTCTCTATTTCAAAATAGCTATAACTTCTTTAATATAAAAGTTATTAGAAAAAGATTTTTATATTTAAATAGATCTTATCTTATTATATACTTTTTTATATATTATATAGTTCTAACTCTAAAGTAGAGCTAGATATAGCTACTTTTATATATTTTAAAAATCTTTTATATACTTATATACTAAAATAAGTAATCTAAAGTACTATACTTATAAGAGTTATAATACTTTACTAAATAAAGTAGTTATTATATAGTTTATTATAAAAAACTTCTAGTACTCCTAGTAGACTTAAGGCTTTATAACTAGTATTATAACACTATTATAATAGAGGTGCTAGCTAGTACACCTAGTACTGCCTATGCCTGCCTGTCTATGCCTGCCTGCCTGCTATATAACAGGTATATAGATATAAGCGTCGAACTGATGCCTAAATAATCGTTTCTAAGATTATGCCTTACTTATACATGTCCTCGCTCCTCATCTGTTCTTAGTATCTCGCTTCTTATTCATTTCAATTGTTCAGTCGAATCAGCCCGCCTGAAGATCAATTTCATTATAACATCCACAGAGACCACCACTGCCCCTCCTTCTACCCCACCTGAGATAGGAACTCGTGATAAATCTATAGCACGGTACACGCCAACTCTCGAGAATATCCCCGAAGCTCAGAGAGATTTATTAGAGAACTACAGTCATATCGGCCCAGATCGAGTGATTCCGCACATCTTAGAAGTGGTACAATGACCAAGTTGTTCCTGGTGTTCGATAGTTGACGACTGACCTCAAATAGCGTGACCGAGCTTGGGAAATCTACCCTTATCTATGTATTAGACAACTCTGCTTCGTTGATCTCAGCGTTTGTCGCTCCCCTTCCTATTCGCTGGTTTTAAAGCGGCTTAAAGAAGGGGCCTCCTTGCTCGATCTCGGGTGCTGCTGCGCCTAAGATCTCCGCAAGCTGGTCTATGACGGCGCACTATCTGAGAACCTGTGGGGTGTAGAGCTGAATGGAGACTTCTTGGAACTGGGGTATGAACTCTATTTAGATAGGGAGACGCTTAAGGCTCATTTCATAGAGGCGGATGTCTTTGACGTTGAAGGGCCTTTAAATAGGTCTATACAACGAATTGATAAATAAAATATTAATTATTTATTATAAATATTAAATAGATAGATAGTATTCGAGCGATTATTTAAGTAACAAGAGCTTAAATAAATATATTACGAATAGTTTCTATTTATTAGACTTAATATCCACACTCTAGGTCTTAGTATAGAGGGTTTATATAAGTTGAAATTTACTTCCTTTTTATATATATATATAAACATAATAATACTCTTAATTTACTTACTTTTTGATTATTACTAATAGATTACTATCGCCTCTACTTAAATCTCTAAGAATATCTATTTATCTCTTATTATTATTATTTTATTTATCTTTTCTTAAAAGTTAGATTTCTAGTCTTATATAATCTCTAAACTAGTTTCTAAACTAGTTTAGAACTATTAGAATATAATAATACTAACGTTTTAATTTAAGCTCTATTTAAAGAAGCCCTCGCTACTAGCTATCTACTACTTAAGTATCTCTTAGAAGTAATTAATTATACTTAAATTATACTACTATTAAACGAATTAATCCTATTATCTAAAACTACTAACTAGGAGACGTCTCTTATATACTATCTCGACTTCGATATATCTAGTCCTAGACCTCCTTTAAGAACGATACTACTATAGTATAAGCTCTTTAAGCCTCTCTAAACGCCTCTTCTCTAGCCTCTCCTTCTCTTATAGTATTACTAGAGACCTAAGATAAGAACTCTAAATCGCTCTCTTAAGATAGAGCGTATAAATATCTTAAATATACTATTTCTACTACTATTACTCTCTACTAAGCTCTCTAATAAAAGCCTATACGTTCTTATAATAAGACGACTTTTATATATAAATACTTTAATATTATATACTTAGATAGCTCCTAGGAAAAGTATACTAAAAAAGGTAAGAAAATACTACTTTTTAACTATTAATAGATATATAAGTTTTACTTTTAGAACTCTCTTAATTCCTACTACTATAGTAATACTTCTAATATTATTAATTATTTATTTAAAAAGTATAAGTTTATAAAGGACATATATTATAAGAGAGAGCTAGTACTAGAGGCGCTTACTATAATAAATATTATACTCTTTATTTAAGTACTTCTATTAAGAATTAATACTATAAATACTTATCTACGTTTTATTATATAGATAAACTAAGCTTTTGCTCTTATAAATTACATAGTCTTTAAATAGTTATATTATTTTAATACTTAACTTCTACTCTTTAAAAGCTATATAACTCTTTAATAGTTTACTAAGTAAAAGTTTAATAAAATAAGATAAGAATAAGCGCTTTTACTTATAGAAATATATATATCTATCTCTATTACCTTTAATAGATAGTTATTTAAAAACTATAAGTATATTATAAGAGGAATTAGGTATTAGATTAGTCTTAACTAGTAACGATATTATATAAATGTTAAGTATACTAAGATAGTTTATAGTAAGTCTAGAGAGGGAATAGTAGATGTTTTCTTTACTTCTTTTTCTAGTAATATTAATATAATATAATTTAATAAGATAGATAATTAAACGCTTTTAGAGTAATAAAGTTAAAGTTTTAACCTTAGAATTATATATAAAGTACTTATAATTTATAAGGATAATACTACTAATAATAACACCTTTTATAACTACTTTCTCTAGAAGCTTAGGTTCTACTATAATAATAATCTTATACTTAATCTTAATATACTATAGAAGAGGTTTTAAGAGTTATAAACTTAGTATAAAATTTATCTAGAAATAGAGAGTTTCTTATATACTACGTCTCTCTTTTAATTTATATAAAAATACGCTATCTTATACTCTAGATTATAAGAAGTAATAAACGTTAAGATACTTAATATTAAATTACTTAAATAAGGATAATTCCTATTAATATTAATACTTAGTAGAATTCCCTTTATTTAATAATATTTAAGACTTAAAAATAAAAGAGTATAATTACTTGATTTAAGAGAGACTTTAGTATATATTAGTTTCTTATTCCTACCTAGGATAAGTAAGATCTTTATAAGTAGATAGAGCTTTATATAGAGTCTTTTTATAATTATATATTTTTAGTTTTATACTAGGTACTATCTCTTCTTAAATATATTAGTATTATATAGAGATTAGCTAATCTTATTTACGATATTATAATAGAAGAGGCTTCTTATACTCTTATACTCTAAGACTTTAGTAACACTTTTAATTATACTAAAATTTCACTTAAAAAGTAGACTTTTAAAATAGAGTAGTTATTAATTTACTTTATTACCTACGTTCTTAATCTACGTATTAAGTATATACTAATTCGATAATAATATAACCTCTCTTAAGCTCTCTAAATTATTAATTAGATTAGACTTTATATAAAGCGCTAATACTCTTAAGATAGTCTAATTACTTAAATAGAGCTTATTATAGAGTACTTACTAGGATACTCTATCTACTAGTAGAATCTCCTTTTAAGAGCTTATACTTTAAATACTACTAGCCTTAACGAGTTATATACCGGCTTTAATTAGTATCTTAATAACCCTTATATTACAACTTTTAATACTAATAAGAAATAGCTTCTAGAATAGTAGAAGTTAAATACCTTTTAATACTTAAATACTATACTTTATATATACGATTTATTAGCTATTCTAAGTATTAAAGTCGACGTTGAAAGGCTCTTTTTAGAGAGTTAAGATGTAATTAGAGTATAGTATATAGTAATAGATAGTTCTACTATATATATTATAAGAGTTTTAAAGAGTTACTATTAATTAAGAGGATAAAAAGAGTAGAGAAAAAGAGAGTAATTAGAGAGCGATTTTATAAGCTAAGCTTGGTATAAGTAATACTTTAGAAATAGCCTTATTTAATAACTAATTTATCTACTTTTTTAGCCTAGAAACGCCCTAGTATAGCCTAATTAAGATAATGAAAGCGACTAAAGTAGATAATTTCAAGGGATTTTCATATATGTTTAGATAAGTAAGAAACTATACTAAAAGGGTAGAGAATATAGAATATTTATAAATAAACGACTACTATTTATACCCTAAACTCTCCTTATTCTTAAATAATTTAAAGGGTAATTTATCTATAGAAAATCGTGAATATTCTGAATATATTCGTAGCTTTTATTCGTTGTCTAGACCTACCTTTAAAGCAGCTGGAAGGGAAAATGGATTTCATCCACATTGGTCTCTTCCTGCATTTGTTTGACGTGGAAGGCCAAGTAAAGGCTTGTGAGCGGATTGTGTCTTTGATGAAGCCTGAAAAGGGGTGTCTCATTTTGGGACAACAGATTGGTAGTTTGGAACCCGGAACCATGGCTGTTGGAAGCAAGATGTACAAGCACAATGTGGAAAGCTTCAAGAAAATGTGGAAAGAGGCTGGGGAGAGAACAGGAAGCGAGTGGAAGGTCAACGCGAATATCGATGCGGGATTAGGCGTCGACCAAAACAAACGTGCTTGGGATAACCCAGACACAAGGTGGCTTGTCTTTGAGATAGAGAGAGTTAGTTAAAGAAATCTCTAGATAATATAGAAAAGACTACTCTTAGACTACGTAATATAAAGATACTAGAAGATAGATTGTTTTATATGATTCTTAATTAAGTAGGTGACTGAGAAAAGTGACTGATTCTCTTACTTACTTATAAGGATTTAGATCCTTTTCTAGTCCTTGGCCCTCAGAGCTCCATCCTCATTCACCAATTTTTACCTTACAACACCGCACCCTCAAAATCTGGCCAGCAATCCCCCACCTTCCCATCATCCTGAACAGCCACAACCACACTTCCCTCCCCTTTGAGTGGATTCCCCTCCCATACAACAAAATCCCCCTCATAAACCACTTTCTCCCCATTCCAATTCCCATCTACATCATCCTTCCCTGCCTGCCTCTCAATTCCAAGTATCCTCTCAATATTAACCGAAACAAGCTCAATACTTTCCCTCTCCCCCAGTCCCGAAAACTTCCCCGCCCACCAAGCCTCCTGAGCCAACCCATGGATCTTGAATTCTCCCCGCACTGCGATAGCAAAATGCACTCCTGCCTCTGACAAGACTTGTGCGGGACTCTTTGATAATGGGGGTCCGGGAAGTGTTCCTTGTTTTTCCCAGCTATCGGGTGCTCCACGGTTTCCGGTGAGGATCACGGGGATGGAGGATGCTGCAAGGTCTTGAGCTACGAGGGCTGCTGCGTGGCCGGCGAAGATTACGAGGTTTGTGGAGGGGAAGGCGCGTTTTATTAGGATTAATTGAGCTATATCGTCCTGTGGAATCTTTTAGTTCTTAAAGTTTGAGGGATATCGGGAAACCTTGTACCTCATTTACTGCATTTACAACAACAGGAAATGAGCCATTTGCCGCTTGAGCATATATCGAGGAACTACCCTTTTCGTTTTGTCCTTGTGTGAGGACCTGTCGTAGTCGTTCGATACCTGATCCTACTGTTGGTGTGTCGTCCCCGATTCCACTTTGTCCAATAGTGAAATGAAGAGCAATCTCGTCTTTCCAGATTCCGCCATCGAGAACCGTCACATCGTCGCTAGTCCGTAATCCTGCACTCACTCCTTGCAGGAAGCCACCTCCAGTGAGTGGGGCGGTGATGGCTTTGGTGACCTAAAGAAATCTTGGGATAAGCAAAACATGTATAACACACGGGACATGACAAGACTCAAAATCAAACAAAGGGGATGACATATTTAGAAAGAAAGAGACAAATAACTCACACCCCCAACCTTCGCCCTCGTAAATGCTCGTCCATGCAAATGCACCCCATACTTAGCAAAATGCAAACTGTGTTTCTCATCAAGTGCGTTCCCCTTCCCATGGGTGCTTCTGTCACCGGTTGATGGTTCAGGGGCAATAGCCTGGATCCCAAGATTATTCCCAAAAGCTATGAGACCTGGTGTTAGGTACCCATTTTTGAGATCGATGCGCGTGATGTTTCTTTGATCCTTGAGGGAGACTAAACATTCTTCTAGCGTGTTGACGCAGGTAATCTGCCCGTTCTCTACGAGTACAGAGTGTTCTGAAGATGAGGAGGGTGTAGTGTCAACATCTATTAGGATTTTCTTGATGCTATTAAACAGAATTCTGGAAGAGTTTGATTTTATGCTTTCGCATGCCTCTTGTCTCTGCTTTTCGCGGACAGTTTCGCGAGCTTGTGGCGCTACAACTCCACCTTGACGGGAGGTTTCGGTTCCATTCCATATTTTTGAGACGGTGTTTTCATCAAGAATGGGTCTTCCATCCACAAAAACTTGTGTTGGAGTTGCACCAACCTGAAGAGGATGGTCATCCCATATCACCAGGTCAGCATCATAACCAGGTCTCACAAAGCCAATTCGGTGGCTTTGCTGGATTGAGCGTGCTGGAACTGAGGTTACAGACTGAAGTGCCTTATTCGTAGAAAGACCGAATGAGTGAGAGACGGAGGCTTGATACCTGTGCGCTTGGTTAGAGTTCTTTATTTGAACTGAAATATCGAAATTAGAGACGACCTACATGAGATATTTTGCATAGTTGCCCTCTCCGGTGTGATCCTACCCACCACGGTCAGGAAGCGGTTTTATATTTGGCTGTATCCCTCCGGAAAACAGTGAAAAGAATCAATAACTACCGATTTCAGTGCCACTTTGATCCCATGGTCATCCAGAATTCTTGGCGCATGTAGGTTCGCTCCATATCCCTCCTTTTTGAAGAATGCATTTTCTGCAAAAGTTGCAATCGTAATATTTCTACATGAATATCAGCTACCTCAACGAAGTCTATTCGTGGATAAGAATAAACCCTCATGACCCAGTAATGGAAAAATACTTACTCCTCCAACTGTTTGAGCAACTCCGGTACTCTCCAAGCCTCCAAAGCGTGGTGGAACGCAGACACATGCACTCCAAACTCGTGCAGTACAGCAAGCACCCGTTCAAAGTCTTGAGGCTCATAGCAATGAACATTGAGGTTCAACTCGCCTCTGAGTAAGGAAATAGTGGTATCCAACACAATTTCCTCTGGTCGCCTCCCTTCGCGTAGAATAAACTGAGCAATTCTGGTATCTTTCAATGCAAGCAACATGCTGCTGCTGTGTTCAATCTCTAGTGCATTCTGGCACCAAGCATCTTGGCTTTCCCTTATTTTTCTTGCTTTGTCGAGGTGCTCTCTGAGAAGCCAGGAGAGACCCATCCTGGTGTGGCCATAAATTCCCTTTGGGTTCTCCCCACATGCCATTTTCAAATACCTCTTTCTTTCATTATCTTGTATCCCGTGATCCAATAACAATTCTTCTACCACAGGCTCCTCAGCCCCAGAATTCAACCAATTCTTAATCACATATGCCTCACCCCCCACAATGTTTCCAGAACCAGGCAAAACAAGGGAGGTTGTTACACCACCCGAAGCAATAAGTGTAATCGCAGGATCATAAGCCTTAAACCCATCAATTGCACGAACAAAAGTAGTAATGGGACCCAAGTTGGGCATCTCATTCACATCTCGTGTTCCAGCCACTTGAGGGAATGGTATCAAAAGGTGGTGGGAGTGCATGTCGACCAGTCCAGGCGTAATGAACGCACCATTCAAATCCAGGATTTCCGTCCCGCTGGAGATCGCGCCGGAAAGCGATGAGGGCGTAATGGATTTGATGAGTCCCGATTCGAAAAGGACATCAACTGGGCTAGCCAATGTAGACTCGCCATCAAAAAGTGTACCATTTCTGAGGAGGATTGCGGTTTTCTGGCCGGTTTGGGGAGTCCATCGAGGATTCTGTAGGCGGAGAGGAAGTGAGCTGTCTGATAAAGACCGAGATTGCTGCTTTTGAATGCTCTCCTGCTCTTGCACGGCATAACATTTTTTCAGGCCTTGGAGGAATATCTCTTCTTGTGCACGAGTTGACAAAGTGGCCCAGCTCACAATAGAGTTGACATAAAATAAACCCGTAATGAGAAGACCCAGAGATACCAGGCGACGAGCGTGACGGATATTGCGCCGTGGAAGCAGACGTTGGCTCCATGTTGAAGATTGGACTTGCTCGTATGCGGGAGGACTCCTCCCGAGAAGACCGTCCCCATCCTTAGATTCCCAAGGCATGTTGCAGTACAACACGTGTCTCCTAGACTTTGAATTATCGATTGGTATTTCTCCAATGTGAGGATGTGAGAAGGAATCTTGGACTGGCGACGACGCGACGTTGGAATCAAGGTACAACTGCGCCCTACAAAGCAGGCGTCCACTTTCAGTGCAGATATTCCCGCGTAGGGTTGGGGTTTATGTCGCCATGTTTTCCAAATCCCGGGTTCAGAGGTTTGAATGTCCACTTCCGAAAATATTGGGGTAGAAAGCTTGGATCGCAAAGACGTGCTTTTTGGAGAAAAGACATCATATAACCGCTTCTTCACATTAGCTCGATGTCACAATCTCACAATTTCAATGCGAAGCTTTAAGCCAAAACGCCACCTCCTGAGGGTATTCCCGTAATGTCCTGTCTTTTCTTCTTTTCACGCATAGATTCTGATTGGTCAGGTGATACGTGCTTATCTACAACACCAGCAACTCCAACGACATCTTGAACTTGACACGACGGTTACATATTGCACCCGTCTCCCACTCTTATATACAACAACAGACCTGCTTTCTACGATATGGATAGTATTGGATGCCAATTCCAAGCCCCCCCACCAAAGACACGTCCTTGGCGAGCCTCTTTCCAACCGGAGTGGACACTGAACAGACAGAGAACATGCATATATATCAACGCCCAGGGGAAAACTAACGTTGCAGTCAATTATGGGTGGGGATAACGACTCCTCATGTTGCTGCCAAGTCAACATGGTAGAAAAATATTGATTATATTTGTCAAACGGCGGACTTTTTCCGTTCTAAGCCCACTCCGATGATTTCTACACTTTGAACCAGGCCCTATTCCCGCCTCGAGGTGCTGAAGTTTGTTCTTTCACAAGGCGTTATATATAACCCCCATGGCGGTTACCTAGCGATCCCCGCCACCCCTTTTCCCTCCGTATTTCTCCCCACCGGCAAGCTTCCTATTTACGGCCACTGGACCGAATGGTGAACAGTCGGCAATCTTCATTCAATAGAGACCCACGCATGTTAAGTAACTGAAGGTATGAATACCTCATGAATACCCCCAGTGGGCCTCAGCAGTCCTCATTGCGTACAGTACTGTAACTTTTTTCCGCAAGCAACCCAGAGCCAGAGCAGGCTGAGTGACAATGTCACAACTAACCTTACAGGAGAAGACTGCAGAAGATGCCATCGAGCCGGTGACTTCAATTGAGTTGGTGAGCAGAAAACCAAGCCACTGGGTACAATATAGTTTGCTAATAGGGATACAGTCTCACGATCCTGATATCAAGACAGCACTCAAAGGATTAGCAGCGTCAGCATTATGATTCCAGGTCAAGCAAGTCGCTAAAGTTTGTTTCTAGTCGACTCGGATCAACTATAGATAAGCTCCTTGCCGCCCAAGAGCACGCCAAAACTTTGACTCTAGAAGAAACCCGCGTGGTGAGTTTTCACAGATCTTGTAGGCTGGACTTTAAACGAGCAAAGCTAATTCTGAAATATTAGTTTGCCCAAGGGCTTGTGGACGGCCATCAACATGATCCAAACTTCCCACCAGGAGTACTGGACAGGCTGACAGGATTCCTTAACAACTCAAATATCTTCCGCCTCTCTTAGGTTAGGGTTAGGGTTAGGGCTAGTAGTTAGGGTTAGATATTGAATCACCGGAGAAACACGAAAGCAACATCCACGATATAAAGACCGAAGTTTCGCTGCTCACGACCAACAGTCCTTATCAAGAGGTCCGCGCCATTGTTGAGCCTTACGATAATCCCGATACTCCAGTTGGTACTATACGTGCTTGGCTCATTGGGTTGTCCTTCGTCATGACCGCATTCGTCAACCAGTTGTTTGGAGTCAGACAACCTTCCATATCATTGGGCCCTGCTGTGACTCAACTACTCGCTTTCCCGGTCAGAAAAGCTGCTGAGAGATTCCTTCCGGACATAGGTTTAACTTTGTTCGGTACTCGCCACAGTTTAAATCTTGGAAAGTTCAACAAGAAGAAGCATATGCTTATTTCCATCATGGCAAGTGTTGGAAAGAATCTCCCAAGTTCGAGAAACCTCAGTATGTCCCAAATATTGGAGGAAGGTATATGTCAGAGCAGGTGGCTAACATGTCACAGTCTTTGTTGTCCAATGGATGCCCCAGCACTTTGGACAAAACTATGCAAAATCATTTGCGTATCAAATATTGCTTGCACTCTCAACGAACCTGATGGGGTGTGGTCTAGCTGGATTATACAGACGCTTTTTAGTATACCCTACTTACTGTATATGGCCAGCGTCACTTGTCACCATTGCCTTGAATAGTTCGCTTCATGCCGAGGAAAATTATGCAGTTCCAGGCCCTTTCAAGAGACTTTACAGCATGTCTCGATACCGCTTTTTCTTGGCTGCTTTTGCAGCCATGTTCATTTGCTTTTGGTACGATATTTTTATCTTTACTTATAATCATGCTAACTCTGCAATCATTTTAGGTTTCCCGACTACATATTTGGCGCCCTCAGTCTTTTCAACTGGATTGTGTGGATAGCTCCAATCAACTTCAACCTCACTACTATACCCGGGAGCAAAAAGGGGCTAGGCTTGAACCCGTTGTCCACCTTCGACTGGAATTTTGCCACCCATTTTATGGATCCTTTGGTAATCTCACACCAAGTCACTCTAAACGCCTTTGTTGGAATGATCCTGGGAGGGTTTGCCATCGTAGGGGTATACTGGACCAATGCTTATATCACAGGAGATTTACTAATCAACTCTAACACGATGTATAACCATTTCGGAAAATCGTACAACGTTTCCCTTATTCTCGATCAACGAGGGTGGTTGAATGAGACAAGATACTAAGCATACTCGCCAGTTTATCTTTCAGCTAGTACTGTTATTTCGTGTAAGTTCTTGGATGTTCCTCCCCCCGGGTACCCATTTGACCTGCCCGGCGCCTATTATCCCTCCAGAAATCTGGCCCGATCTAGACTTCCATTCAATCCACCATATCCCCTTCAACACCACGTGAACCCAACTCCCCGATACCTCTTCAACAATCAACCTTCAACATTCAACACGCTCACCAAACCCTCCCTGTTTCCCTCCCTCAAGTCTTCACACACCACACTTTTAGCTTCCACATTCTCATTGTCTATCGCCTCTGTCACAAGTCACCAAATATTTCCCAAAACAGCCACAAAAAAAAGAACCCCCCCCCCCCAAAAAAAACAACCAAGAGCATAAAGAGATGATTCCACCGTTGCACATTGCTTCTAGAGAAAGACAAACTCCCAAACCCAGCTCCAAACCGCCCCAAGCTTCTCTATTCTTGTACTACCCCCCTCATATCCAAACCCATCCCAACCAATGAAAGCCAAGTTACAAAACAATCAAATACCCCCAAGACAAGTGAACGCAATTAAAACAACCACAACATTGCCCTCAACACTAAATACCCGCTCTCCAATCAAACAACATGACCACCTCTCACTTTTGACTTCCACACCTCCCTACCAACCAACCAACCAACCAACACACGGCTGGTTCCGAAACTCTTCCTGTGAGGATCGCGTCACTTCCCAGCGATCTGTCAGGTCTTCTTTCGATAGGAGATAAATCAGTAGATACACTACCCAGAGTATTGACGATGAACAAACATACCAGCAGGCACAAGATGAGCATATAAAACACAGATTCAGAGCTCAACCAAAAGTAGTAAACACAACAAGAAAAGTTTCCAAAGCCACGAATGTGAGAGAGAATTCCATTTATAGGTAGGTAGGGGCTTTATATCTCAAAAAAGCCGGTCCCCTTGGAGGGAGCGTGAAAAATAGAGGGATGGTTCCCAGCATAAAAAGAGAAAGAAGAGGAAAAAAGAGACCTCTTACGCCGCAAACTCCAGATCACCCGACTCTCGAGGTCTTGCTTTTATAGGTCTCTTTTCAAACTCATCAAGGAAGTATCGCAGCCCTGATCCATCATTACCCACAGAAACCCTCTTCGCCTATCGTAGCGTAGCCCCAATCCACGGCCTCTATACATCAAAAATCCCAGTCATCCCTCAATTCAAATCCCCTTATCACAGCCAATCCGCCCAAGCAACTCTTTCCGATCACTATGTCCCGGAAGACTGACACCCGATGCACTGCTAGCACCCTTTCTATACCTCGAAGCAGCCGAGGTCCTCCCCCTCAAATTGATGGCCTCAACCCCAACTTCCTCTTCATAAGGTTGCTGCTCAACATCGCCCAACCCCTCGTGCACAAAAACCAGAGGAGTCTTCTCATCAATCTCATCCTCCTCCTCTTCATCATCGCTTCGCACCTCATGAGCTGGGCCACCTTTCAGGACGTGCAGTGCGACGCGGATAATCATCACAAACCACATAATGGTGATGCATTGTAGGAAAAGGAGGGCGGAGAGGAAACCCCACTTGATCTTGTGATTGAAACAGACGATGCCTTCTGGGTCTCGGAAAGGTTGGAAGAGATGTCCGAATCGATCGGGTGGTGGAAAGGGCCCAATTACTGAGCCTTTTCGGCCCCTGTAGCAACCGTAGTCCATGGTGGCCGGGATATCTGCCCAGACGGAATAGCAGGTGATGAGATAACAGACGTGACGGGTGCAGAACCAAGTTACCATGAAGAGACCGAAAAGAACGTCGCAAATAGTGGTATAACCGAGGTATTTCAAGCATTTTGCCAACTGGGCATATGGTTAGGTTTGTAAAAAATGGCAGGATAGGTAATACTTACAGAAAGAAGGATATCAACTCCATCCATAAGACAGAGGATCAAATTGGCAACCTTGGTCTGGTGATACCCATAGCTGGTAAAGATCAAAGCAGTCGTAACAATATGATGGGCGAACATCTGCCAATGATCCTTGCGCCTTTCTTCAATATTTATCACCATGATCTGCTGAAGCCAGAAAGCGTATTGCACCAGAATATACCATTTCTCCAGCCCACCCATTTCCCGATTCGGCCAATTCGTCCAGAGATTCTTCATATTGAGCCAATAATCGGATCGAATGAGGATGTACTGATTGGTGCCTGTCATCAGCATTTCACTCCACCAATGGACGGGGGATATCCACTTACCATTCCGAGAGGCCAAAAAACGCAGTAGTATACAATCAGCCAAGCCTGCTCAGCGAATCTTGTCTGTCCCCTCTGCTTCTTGACGCCCCCTCGTCTGGCGAAAGGTTCCAAGATGTAGCCCATCACGGCGGCGCGAAGTCCCGTAAACACCACAATCCAGAAAAGCACCATCCAAGCATCGTTCCATCCTGCGCAGTATTCGCCGGAATCCTGGTTATAGTAGGAAAGCTCGAAGAATTTGCGGGTATGCCGTCTGGCACGGGGGAAACACATATGGGTAAGAGAAAGGAGCATCAAGAGATTGACCGCGAGACCTACATTCTTAGTTAGCCGCTGTTTTTAATTTTGGGGAGCTTCTAGCCCAAAAGATAAAAATCTACCAATTTGGTGCTCAACAACCCATCCACAGACAAGCCCCAGAGCGCTATCATCCTTCCGTTTCTCCTTTTTCGATAAAAACCTTGGGGAAGACGAAAGCCCCCCTGTGCGGCCATGATCCAGCCTTTCTTCTATACTGACAGCCCCATTGCCATTGAGATGTGACCATTCATGCGCCGCCTTCAGTTTCTCGTTGGGAACTGGAACTCCAATTGCCGTCGCCGAGTCGTCGCTCATCGTATCTAATCGTGGGTATCGCTAAGGGAATAAAAAGAGGAAAACCGCGCTCGTCGGGGTCTCAATTGGGGGAGGGGGGGGGGATCGCAGAAACAATCTAGATGGGGGTCGTCATGAATTCTAGGAGATGCGAAGGCTCGTGAAAGGGGCCATAAGAACGAATGTGTGGGTTGTGTTGTGATGGGAAGTCTGTTGAGGGAAGAAGGAGAGTGTTAATGGTGTAGGCGGTGAATGATCGGCAGGGAGCTCAATTCGTCAATTTTTTGGGGGACCCTCGCCTCGACGCCTCGAGCTCTGAGGGGGGAGTGGGACAAGGGCACCAACGCCCCGAAACAGTCTACCACTCACATTGCGACTTCCGTGGTGTTGCGAGAAAGGAAAGACGGGACTGCACTGCATGATTTATCGATCCCTCGATCGTCGATTTACTCAATAGCCAGAGACGAGTTCTGGCTCCCTCCCTCCTACAATCGCCAGATAATTGTCTGATATTTGCAATACACCAACCCCTTTCCGTTAACTTTTCTGTGTAATCTTCCAAGGTACTCGAGTACTAGTACTCCGTACAGTATCAACCCCACTATATTCAGGGGTGCTACTACCTGTCACCTGAAGCCCATTTCAAGTCCGTCTCCCACATCAAGTCCAAAGATAATCCGCATCCAAAAGAATGCCAATTGGTAATCAAAAACTCCTTTTCAGGTTCCATTCCCTGGAATCGCGGGTCTTTTCTAATGCCCCGTTTTGCTGCCGTCCAGCGGAGAAACCCCTGATTTTGCCTGCAGGCTCGGAGCACGACGTTTCCGTGACGAGGCCTGGCCATTGGATTGGTCTGAAAAGTATGGAGTTCTGTACATGCAGTTATCCAATCATCATGCTTCTATTTCAAGAATTCAATGGAGACTTGTGGATATTGACTTTGTTCAAGTTTGTTGACGTTTTTAGGCAACTCGAGGGGTAGCTAGTTTTAGATAGAAGCATCGACGCAGATAGGAAACCTAATTACGACAGCGGCAAACAAACACAAGGCAAAGACATCTATTTAGCAATTCAGTCTTGAAAAAGAAGTTGGGTTATGAAAGTATGGATTCATGCGTGCCAAAAAGCGGTAAACAATAGAAGAACGCCCAAATAGCCAATTCCAATGCCTGCCCAATTCCTTTCCAGTTCCATGCCCCCCAAATAACGCCTGACAAAGATCAAACTGGTCAGGTCGCTATCCTGCTTGTTCTTCCTTTTGCCATTCTCGCCTCGTTTTCAAATAGTGTATCGTAGGTTGGCGGTTTTCTGCCTGCGTGTTTAATTGTTCTGCTGATTGAGGATTCGGAGAATGGCAAGGAACAAGTTGATAATGTCAAGGTAAAGACTGATGGCAGCAGCAATCTCCTCCTCAACATGGTAATGTCTCATAATCAGTTGAGTATCAACGAGAATATACGCCGAGAAGATCAGAGCTGCAATTCCACTGTACGCCAACTCAACCATAGAGTTATGAGGGAAGAAAGCAGCCATGAAGCCAAAAAGTATCAAAGCCCATAATGAACCAAACAAGTATGGCATCCATGATGTAAAGTCGTATTTCGTTTGGCATGCGAAAAGTGTAAGAGCGACGAACAATCCAGCTGTGAGAAGTACTGCCTCTAGGACAATCTTTGACTCATAAAACGAGACAATTACGGAGACGGAGTATGCTTCTAGCGCAGTGAAACCCGAGAGGAAGAGGAGGTTCGTAGGATATGATTTTCGTTTCCAGTAGGTCAATAACATGAAGCCGATGGCACCGAAAAGCTGTATAGTAGTTAGCGCAAGTAACACAAACTAAGAGATGGACTACGTACCGAAACGAACATCATCCATGAATGTCCTTGAATCCAGTCCTTGTACGACGAACTCCAGAAGGAAAGACTGCTCAAGGCAGCAGTTGCGACAAGTTGGGCAGTACTATAATGATTAGCAGATTAAACTGGGATATGATTTCTTATACTCACAGGATAGAGTACACCTTTCTCACAAAGGCCATCCGGATATCAATGGTAGCCTCAGAGACCACGCCACCATACTACAGCATTCAGTCAGTAATGCGCCATCTAATCGCCCAATATCCACATACTTTGAAATCATCCGGAACATTATCCTCGCTGCTTCTTGGTCCTCCAAGCAGAGCTGCTTGGTCAGTAGAAGAAGTAGGTTCGTCGATGTAGGCTGGCGGGGCTTGGGAATAGCTGCCCGTATTGTCGAACGAGTCTCGCTGGGGAGCTGGGGAGTACTTTGTGTTTGCCGACATATTGGAGGTTGAAGGCGATACCGTAGAAGGGTTCGTAATGGAGAGAGTGTATCGTGAGTTGAAGAGGATCGGAAGATGAGGTTGATGCCCGTGGTGAGGACTGGTGATGTAAGGCATCCAAGTCGGCTTTAGCGCGGTGATCATGTGGCGCTTGATTTCCACTGTGGCGGAGTCAGTGGGGTAACCGTTTACTTCGAAAAACACCACCAACATGAAACATTTGACACGATAACAAACTCAAAAACGCCTTCTGACGCTTTCCAGATTATTCACGAATATCTCAGGTAGTATGCTGTCCTAGAATACAGCGCGTTGGATCAACCAGGTAAGTGGAAAGACCAGGTAAGTGGAAGGGGGTTTCTTCTGAGTACAACATCCGTGTTGAAATATGCCAAAGATCAAGACAGTTTTCGATTATTTTTGAAAACTATTCCTAAAAATCCCAAAAGTAGCAGAATTAGATACCAGATAGCTACCTATCTTACTCATTTCAACTCACACAGCTTCTTGGAATCAAGGGGGCTAAGCACACGGGAGTCATTCAAGCATTAATCAAGGCTTCATTCTTTTATGAAAGGCTCAAAAACTACACACAGACTATGGAAGTGGTCAAGTGCCCAGGGGTATACCATTAGTGTTTCTATCACCAAGGGATACGAAGAAACGGAAAATAAAGTAGCTGCACATTAGAAGGTGATAAGGAAACACATGATTAACCTTTTCGGAGCCTAGTTCTTGCAAATGCAGTCAACGACCCAGCAAAAACGAAAAACTCCAGCTCGAAAAAATCCATCGAAAACCGCGGAGTACAGTCCATCATAAATGGCCTGATTCCGCTTCAGTATTTGGGACCACCAACAACACCAAGGATTGAGCCCCTTTACTCCCGGTCGTCTCCATTTTGAGCATTCTGAGCCTCCAGCTGTGCGCTTTGCTCCCGGTGCATTCGTGCCTCGATCTCCTTCAATTGACTCTCACGGGCTAACAACTCCTGTCTCTTCTCGTTGATCTCCCGTTGGACCTTGAGTTCGATTTCTCTAAGCTTCTCCTCTTCGCGTCGCAACTGCTCCTCCTTTAGGCGAACGGATTGGGATGCCAAATCCTCGGGGTTCATCGAAGAATCACTTGGGTAGATGTCAGTATTCATTTCATCAGTTTCTCAGGGGAGTGGACTTACGCTCCAGCACCACCCTCAACACTCTTACTAAGTTTCTCGGTTCTGTAGTTTTCGTACAAGAAATCGTGGGTAATCTCCTTTAAATCTGCCAAATGACTGTGTAGGAGAGCGCTTCTAATGGCGAGGAAGTCGGAATGTCTTGGATTGTCCACCTCTACAACACCCCATGGGTATTGTCTTGCTCTAACTTTGCGACCTCCAATCTCAACAACCTCCTCGGAACCAACAATGGCGAATGGCATAAGCCCACGGAGTTCAGCATTTTCCTCAACAGTATCCTCATCGTCTTCCTCGATATCGTATGGGAAGTTGTAAACTGGGATGCGGTAATGTTCGATATCCTCCATGACAAGTTTCTTTGACTCTGCGAGTTCTGCCGGGGTAAGGGAATCGGCTTTGCCAATGACTGGGATGACATTGACACGGGGAGATAGGCGCTTCATGAGTTCGATATCCAATTCTCGAAGGCTAACATTGAGTTAGTGTGTAGCCAGCACCAGAAGCATATTTTACTCACCCGTGACCGGTTGGGGTGATAAAGTAAAGTAAAGCATGAACACGATTGTCGCGGAATCGTGGATTACGCTTGATACGGGACTCTTCTGCGAGAATATCATCGTATTGTCGCTCGAGATAACCGACAATCTCACCGAAACTTCACCATCATTAGCTGTGTCCTGCCTCGCTGTTCGACCTATCCTTCGTACCTTGCCTCGTTGTCGATCAAATCTCCGAATCCAGGTGTGTCGACAATCGTGAGAGAGATACGGGTTCCTTCCTCGTCCAGTTCCAACTCTGCATTGTGGTCAGTATGGAGCCAATGCGCACAAATATCTTCGGGCTCGACTCGTACCAACGGTAATGGGCTTGATCTTGACACCCTCCTCGACGTGGGCATTTGTCGCGTCGTCGGCATCTAATCCTGATAGAACCTTCTTCCCGCAGAGTGTGTTCACGAATGTGGTTCGTCCTAGAAAATTTGAATCAATCGCTGTATCGGCGTGTCGCACAGCCTGTCCAACGTACCTGTGCCCGAGGCACCACAGACCATCAAGCAGAACTGGATACCCTTCTTGACATTCTTCTTTCTGCGGATCTTAATCTGGATAGGCCCTAGCATCAGTAATGTATTCGATGGATGGTGCGAAGAGAACAAACCCCAGCATGGTACTGAGTGGTGACACGATAATCAGAAAGACCAAAAGGGGGTGAGGAGAGCTCGTGGAGCTGTTGATGGGATAACTTACTGCGCTCAATGGAGAAGACATGATTGCGAGGGGTGGAGGGCTTTATGCGACCGTCCTGACGAGTGGTGTTTTCGGTGTCTGGGTGACCGAAGGTGTACGAAGGAGTGGTAAACTTCAGGTCTAAGTGAAGGCGCGAAATTTGAAAGTTGCGGTCGACAGTCGTAACTTCTTCAGGGGAATTTCCAATTAACGAGATCCTCGTCCAAGGAGATGCGGGTTGAGCAGGCTAAGCCCGATCGGGGACGAATTAGTGGGACCGCGTTGGCGAGACACCGCGAGGCAGCGCGAGGCTGAGAAAAGACAATCTGCAACTCCAACCTGGAAACTGTAGATAGCCGAACCAAAATCTAAACAGACTCGACTTTGTTCTCATATATTTTCGGTTTCGGCTGCTTCTTTCTTCCCATTTAGTCACCGCTTAGTTCAACTAAATACGACTGACAGACAACGCTAACAACTGCCACCGCTGGTTGCTCCGCACCGATTTCCTGCCGAAGCGCCTGTCATCTTCCAGGGTCTTTTAGGGTGCTTTTAGGCTCACATGCCCCAAGCTTTGTGATGCGATAACGACGGAGTCAAGTCCTAAGCAAAACAGTCAGTCCGCCACGCTTAGATGTTTGAGATGACCAAGTCACAATCAGAAATTCACGGCTTGAGCAAAGCCTAACAATTACACAAAATAATTCTCATCGGAACCCGCACTCTCCCTATTGTCCTCTGCCAAAGATCCAGCAACCATGAATACTCGACCCGCTATTGAACCCTCCACAGCGCCGGTAGCCTTGTCGGTCTCCTTCAACCAGGATGCCAGCTCTTTTGCGGTGGGATTAGAGACGGGGTTTTCCAGTAAGTGGTAGTTCATACCTTCCACCCAAATGTAAATAATAACCTCGAACAGTTTACAAGACCGAAAGATGTCAACTCCAAAATCACGGAGGTACTTCCCACCCTCCCCCGCGCCTACCGCATACTGAATGGACCAGACTTCAATGCCGGAATCGGTGCAATTGAGATGCTTGGAAACACAAATTATCTTGCTCTTGTTGGAGGAGGCAAGCAGCCGAAATTTCCGCAAAACAAGGTCCGCTGCAATCAATCACCCATATGTTGCTGTGCTGATGCCATGCCAAGGTTATTATTTGGGACGACGAAAGACAAAAAGTTGCGATTTCCATACCAACACTTACTACCGTTCGAGGCGTAAAGGTTTCGAGGATGCACATCGTCGTTGCCCTCCACAATAGCGTGCAGGTGTACAAATTTCAGGTTAAACCAAGCCTCATTCATGCCTATGAAACGTCCGACAATCCTCACGGCTTATGTTGTCTGAGTGAAAAGTATCTGGCTATGCCGGGTATAACACCAGGTCAAGTACAGCTCGTTGAGTTAAGTACGGGAAATATCAGTTTCGTGGTGGCCCATAGCGCTCCGCTGAAGGCCTTAGATATCAGCCGAGATGGTCAGGTTCTAGCTACGGCAAGTGAAACTGTAAGTACACTCCAAGTCTTGTCAAATTTCGGCTGATCAGTTTCCAGGGTACTTTGATCCGGATTTTCTCTGTGACCAGTTCTGCTAAACTTGCTGAATTGCGGAGAGGTGTTGATCAAGCTGCCATATTTTCTCTTGCAATCTCACCATCTGGTCAGCTTCTTGCGGTCACATCTGACAAATCTACTCTTCACGTCTTCGATATCCCTCATCCGTCAAAACCATCAAGACCTACAACCCAAGCTGGTACCAGTCCCCCTCAAAACGAGACGGATCCAAGCCAAAAATGGGGTCTTTTGAGCAAGATTCCCTTACTACCAAGAGTCTTCTCGGACATCTATTCTTTTGCCTCTGCCCATTTCGAAATTGGTGACGAAGCCAAATTTGGTGGCTCTACGCCTTTGAATTCTCCAGGTGATTCGGGATTCAGAGCACCAAAGGGTATCGTAGGCTGGATGAGTGATGAAAGTCTGGTGGTTATCGGTGCTGGGAGGGACGGAAGATGGGAGAAGTTTGTCCTTGTGGATGGCGAAGATGGGAAAAGATACTGCCTCAGAGATGGATGGAAGAGATATATGGGCTCGGGTTGATATTCTAAGATTCCGCATTTTGCTGCTTAGCGTTGGCGTATGGATCTGGTTATGGAGTTTGGGAAATCTCTCATTAAATTGCACAGGTTCTATAAAGTTCTTAGGAGATGGGTATAAATGATACCAATGGAACTTTTGACGATCTCTTTGCGTTTTCTGTGCACAAGACAGAAAACTGTACAACGGCTCCCGGCGGACGATAAAAGGGGCACTGGCCCTAGATAATTGGGATAATTGAAGGCTACCCTTCCAAAACAGCTAGATGAAATTGTTCTAGGTTTTTGAGATAATTAATTGAATTACTCTACAAGTTTGGGACAAGGAAAATTGTGTGAGGTAGGATTTGCTGCCAGGAGGAAATGAACAATAAAATCACAGTATCAAGTTTGTGCCGAATAGTCTTTGATCAATAGTGGTATAATATTTTTGCAACTAATCATGGGCCCTTCCCGAATTTCGACTCATCTCAACGGAACCGTCTCTGCTTCTGCTCCTCCTGGGACGCTCATTTTCTCTTCGACGATTATCTCGCTCACGCCGGTCCCCTCCAGGACTTGGGCTTCTCCTCCTTGGCCTTGAATCCCCCGCGTCCTTGGGCGCCCTCCCTGGTGATTTCTTTCTACGCCGAGTGCTTTCTCTCGGTGAACGGTCCCTGGATCGAGATATCCTACTTTTATGCCCGTCTCTGTGATGACGAGAACTCCTTTGCCCATCCTTACTGTCCCTTCCGTCCTCTTTCTCTCGCCGTGAGCGGTGATGGTGTTTATGTTTACTCTTCGAAGATTTGCTAGGTTTGAGTCTGGCCAATGCTTGCGACACCTCTTCTCTCTTCTCCTCAATCAGGTATGCTTTCATCGGATCGTCCTCGTCATGTTCTTGTATAAGCTTGGCCAATTCTCGTTCCTCTTTGATCATAGGTCTCTCCGCCTCGCTCTCGCTCTCACTGGTGCGTCTTCGCTTTCGTGGTCCCTCCCCATCATCATCCTCGATTTGTTTCGACGGGTTGGTAAGATCAATTCCTTCATCCGGCTGGTCGTTCTTCTTCTTATAACGAGTATGATCCACCTTGAGCGTCTTTCCCATCACGACCGTCCCTCCAAGATTGTCCACCGCGAGATCCGTACTTCGTTGATCCTCATATTTTAGAAATGCGAACCCTTTGGACTTTCCAGTCTCTTTGTCGCGAATGAGATTGATATATGTAGGTTCCCCATACTGAGAGAATATTGTAATTACATCTCCTTCGGAGAGCTCGTATGGTAGACCGCCGATGTAGATATATGCAGTATCGCGATAATCCGTATGCCATGATGCTTCCGGGGAACTATGACATGTCAGAAAATACGCCAATTACGGGGTTCCACGACTTACACTCCATTTTCGAGCTCGCGCTTGTTGAGTTCCTGAATCTGTCGAATGCTGTTCATTGTTGTTGTTGTTTCAATAAGCTGTTGGGGAACTGCAAGTTGAAGGTGGTGGGAGACAAGGCTGGCAAAAAAATGTTGACGCCTCGTGTGCTTCACCCGCGCATCATCTCCGACCAGGGCACAATTTCTAAGACCAAGACAAGCAACCCGCCCAAAACTCCAAACGAGCTGAAGAAAATACGCAGAGCTGCATCATCGTCGAAGCTTCTTGGGATATAAAATGGCGAAGTGATACCGATATTCTACATCCTCCAATTTGCACTCAACGCAAACGCGCCCCCTGATTGAGAGCCTCGACCAACTATGGCTTCCAATAACAGAACCTCCACCTATACACAATCCAGCGATCATGATCGGCCTAAAACTCCGGATGCCAATATGTGGTATTCCCTCCTGGATGGGGTCGCCAGTGGGAAAAGATTACCGGAGAAGAATCTAATTGTTTTGGGTATGTTTACTGGATTCCCCAATCGCAGATCGCACTGCTAATTGAGGGGTTAGGGGGGACGATGGATACGCAGAGGGAGTTCCTAGAAACTCTGGTTGAGGGCGATGATACGAGGAAATCTTCGGATCGACAGAGTAGCAAGCAACCGCCTATAGCAAACAACTTCGCTTTGGGGTATACATACCACGATGTTCTGGATGCGGACCATGAAGGTATGGACAAACGAAGCTCTTCTAGCATACGTAGCTAATACTTTTTAATAGATATCCTGGCTCGACTTTCCCTCTACCTCCTCGCAGACCCATCTCCAGCTTTCACCCCTCTGTTACGACCTCTTCTCACTCCCGAATCCATTCCAAACACTCTTATTGTTATACTTCTAGATTGGTCCGAACCATGGTTCTGGCTAAGGCAATTGCGGGACTGGGTACGGCTATTACGGACACTGCTTGTCTCTCTGGATGATAATTGCAAAGAGAAAATGGAAGAAGTTATGATAGGTTGGCGAGACAGAGGGCGTGGTGGAAATAGTCTGGATGGTGTGGGCACAACTGCTGCAACGGAAAATGATGTCAGCCTGCCTTTGGGTCCTGGAGAATGGGAAGAAGCTCTTGGATTGCCATTATGTGTCGTCTGTCAATATGTGAGATTTCCCAAATACCCCCCCCCCCCGTTGGTAAATCTGTGGATTGTTAACACATGTTCAGTCTGATCAAATCGAAAATCTAGAAAAGGAACGTACGTGGAAAGAAGAGGAATTCGACTTCATACTACAGTTCCTACGAACGATTTTACTAAAACGTCAGTCCCCCGATAATATCCTTTAGGAACACAGCTGATAATAAATACAGACGGTGCCTCTCTTATATACACAACCCCCTCCGTCACCAGTCCCTTACAAAGCCTGGTTCACTCCTCACTTGGAATCCACTCTCTATTAAAACGACAACCCCTCAAACACAACGTAATCGACCGCGACAAGGTCCTCGTCCCCCCAAATTGGGACTCCTGGGGCAAGATCAGATTACTCCGAGACGGTTTCGATATAGACGCCATAAACAAAGCCTGGTCCATCGATATCGAAGAATCAGTCGCCTTAGTAACGAACGGCGAGGGTGAGGAATCCGAAGGAAAAGGAGCACCAAAAGAATCCGAAGGTGCCGTCCAGTCTTTCGAAGAACAAATTCGTGACCCGAAACTGGATGCTCTCCAAGCCGCATCAGCAGAACACAACGGTCTGAAACTCGAAGTTTCTAGCCAGGAATCTCAGGCTTTCTTGGGTCATCAACTTGAGACGCTTAATAGAATCGGTAATGACACTTCGGGTATGGATACCAGTCGCTTGGCGGGGAGGAGAAATAGATCGCCTTCTGGAATCGATCATGGTGAGGAGTTCCAGAGCGAGGAGGGAAGGGTTAGTGAACATATTGGGCCTGTGCAGTTTAATATGGGTGGGATACAGGTTGATGCCGATGATATGTTACAGAAGTTGAAGGTATGTCTTCTTTCATCACTTCGAAGGATCGAGGAGTGCTAATGGATGATAGGATCGACAACAATACACTACGGGTTCGGAACCGGGATCACCGGGCCAGACACCTGGAGATGGGAAGATGCAGAATGAAGCTCTTGCTTCGTTTTTTACGGGGCTTTTGAAGAGAGGGGGGAATAGTGCTGCTAGTAGTCCGAAACCTGGATCTTCGTCGTAACCGCTCCATCAATAGGAAGATCAATACCCCGCGATGGCTTTGTTTGGATGTATTGTAAAGTTTGACTGAGATTCGGAGTTTGGGGGCTGAGATCATGGAAAGAGGAAGAAACTTGCATTGTGTGCGAAGTTTTTCTTTTTTTCTTTTCATCTTTTGTACTCCAGTCCCCGTTTTAGTTGAAATTCTTGATACCCAATTCGCTTTTAGCTTTGGCGTGTTATCTTTATATGTATGTATGTAGCGAGAATGCTATGTGCGCCCCTTTCGAGTAAACACAAATGGCTTCTTTCGAATTATTGTGTTTACAAATTGTTGAGTTGTTCTTGTGTGGTTTGTTGGGAAGAAGGGGGGGTGCATCAGCGAGTTCAAGAATCAGGGTGGCTTGAAGCCAGGGTGTTCAAGTCATCTCTCGTTATCGAGTATGTCTCTAAGATTACTTGACTATGAGTGTGTGAGGTTTTTTTTTTAAAGGACGACCCTGTTGCTGTTGGTAGGTTACCTACAAATAGTCGAAGTCCTTTTCCGGCTATTGGCGGGTGACCTACCTCTCGTTCTCAAATCATGTGCAAAGTTTATTGTATGTGTTTATTTCTTGCTGGACTTGTTGTCTTTTTACTATCGTGAGGGTTTGAGATTCGGAATTTAGAGCCTGGAGAGTTGTGTATGAAGGTTTTCCTCTTCTTTGTACTCCAGTCCCTCGTTTTAGTTGCATGATTGAAAACTTGATACCCAGGTGTTATCCTTTGCATACGAAGTTGGAATGCGATATGAGAGAAGAGTGGTGATTTTGTATCCTCTTCATAGGGAAATGAAAATGGGTTCTTTTGGTATCTTTTGTTTGTAGAATACTTGTTTTAGGTTGTTTTGAGGTGGCTAGTTATAATAGATCTCTAATATTAAGGGCGTATACCTAAGTCTACTTTTACTCTTATAGAGACTTAGTAGTTGAAGTTAGAGAGTTTAGTTAAGTAGAAGTTGTCTCTATCGAGTAGCTTCTCAAGAGTACTTGACGCGAAGGCTTTCCTCCGGCATTTGGTAGGTTACCTACAGACTGACAGAACCTTTTTGTTGCTATTAGTAGGTTACCTACCAATAGCTCGGTTTTTTAAGGATTATTTGTAGGTAACCTACCTCTCGTTCTTTATTGACATGCAAACTAAAACACCCTTTCCGCTCTGTCTGCATGCTTTTCTTGTGGTGCACTTATATTTTGGGGAGATATTTACTATGAGACGCAAGAAACTTGGAAATATCTCACAAGGCTCTAATTAAACTTGATTAAACTTACTTCTAGTATTAACTCGCTATTAAAAATTTATTCTAGATTTTTTTGCTATTTTTCTAAGTTATTTTATTGTTGTTCTAGTGGCGGGAGGCGCAGGAGGAAATTCCGAACATTTTTCGCGTCCCCGCAAAGGTATATATGTACGTACATTTTCATTTGGCGGGTTTTCAAGTTGGGATTCTTAGGTTTGAACACCAATTCAAGAGGGCTAGACAGTTCTGCTTGGTTATTTATTAATCGTGGGCTTCGTTGGCGACACGTTTTCTTCAGGTTCAAAATTGCAAAGTTGATATTGGGGGCGAAATATTAAATGTAACACTCATCCTTCCATATATTCTCCGGGCTTCAGCCACATCCTCCTCCCTCCAGTGAATCTTATCGTTTGTATCTCTCCGCTGTGCCGTTGCACTGCCTCCCAAGACGTAAAAGTTTATTTCGATAGGCTTAGGGCAAATCTTGTTGCGTTGGTGTAGGAGGTTTTGGTGACAAGCACTTTACGTGATTTTCTTAGAGGTTGGATTCTCTTTAGTTTCTTGCATTTTCCTTTTTATTTCTTTTACATACTTAAAGAAGAGGAGCGGTTTTCTGTTCTTGTTTCTTGTGTTTTCTTGTTTTTCTTGACTTCTCAAAAGTACAACATCCTCCCCATCACCTCAAAAGGCACCCGTCCTCCCTCCCCATCTCCCCAAAAATGGCATTCTTCTTCGGAGTCCGCGAATCGGCCACTCGCCCTGGCACAATCGAACCAGACATCGGCATGCCCAGCGGCCCCTCGGGAAAAGCCGGTCTCAAAGAATACATCACAACATGGGATAGATCTGATTCCGCCGCCTTCACACGAAGAATAGCGGTTTTCATGGCTTTTGGACTTCATGTACCGATGAATATCCTTAGTTTGTTGAGTCATAGTGGGCTGAGTGTTATTTTGGGGACGATTTTTAGTGTGTTGAATTTGGTTTGTGTTGGGTTGGCGTTGTGGAAGATTGGTTAGTACTTTTTCTTCCTTTTTCAAGTCGGTGCTTCTCGAGGGCTGAGGTTTAGAAGGATGGGTGATAAAAGGGGGAAGGGGGGTTATGAACGAAGTGCGGGAGAGGAACAGCGTAGAGGTTGTTGAAGTGGTGGAGATGGAGGGACTGAAGAGTTCTAGAAACAGCCCGTCAACGATTTGTCAGGAGGCAGTAAAATTTTGAAGCAAAGTGAAGAATATTAATAAGCTGATATACGTTCTTGGAACAGATCTCATGAGAGGGAGTAGATTATTCTACAACAGACTGTAAGTTCTTCCAACCTCTCACTTCTCCGTCACTTCTCCGTCACTTCTCCGTCATTCCCGTCCCTCTCTCAAATGCATCAATCCCACCTCATCTTTCAAAGTTTTGGAATGAAAGCAACAAATTAACCAAAATCCAGGTACACACGTCGTCATTTCGACTACACGATTTTCGGTCTTCTACTGTTATATGCCATATTCTTCTCGATGCTATTATGGGGAAAGATTGCGAATAAGAGTTGTAAGTGCATGAGTTCGCCTCTCATTGTTTCTCCTCCCTCTTCATATCGATTGCAGTAGATTGCTGATAATTCGTAGTCTTCACGTTCATCCGCGTAATTTGGCCCCTCCTCATCGTCACGGATATATTCGCCTTTCTAGCAGGGTGGATCACGACTTGGAAGGATTATTCATGAATGTCTCGCTGTCATCTTGTTTCTCCTCTATTTCTCGGGCCTACGAAGAGAAAGGAAGAGAATTGCGTATAATTCAGCGTTTCGTGTCTTCCACTGGGAAAGGAATTGTTTGTGTTGTTTGTCAGGGGTTTTAAGGTGTTCAGGGTGGGCAAATTTGATAGATTAAAAGGAAAAGAACGAAAAGTAACGATGGCCCGAAATAAAATCTACATTTATTACTTGGCTTGTCTACTTGACAAAACTGAAAAGAAGACTCGCATTCCATTCGAGAACGATAGCCGGTCGTGGTAAGTTCTGAGAAGGTTACAAACAACACATGAAGCAATAAACTCATCTTCTCATTGTTCTTGGCTTGCAAGGGCACAAGACTAGCTAGTCTTCCTTCATGGAAGTATAGAAAGCTCATGACAGTAACCTCGTTTCCGAAAGTAACATTTCATGAGTTAAATACACCAAAGCCAGACCAAAATTCCTTGTAGTTGAAGTCAAACTGGGAACTTGAGTGATGCAGAAGGTGACGATGAAGGCACACATAGGAAGTATCTTCGCGGTACTTGAGTTTCCCTCAAAACAAGCATCCAAAATGCCTCATCTGACCATTGGCAAACTGGGAAACCCTTGAAATAGCTGGCTGGGCTTTTTTGATGATCATATTTTGTTGATGTCATAGCGACTTCCCAAGGAAAAGAACTCCAATTTTCTGTAAGCTTTGCTTCCGCAGAATACTATATTCTGGAGGTGCAAGAGTTTGGTGAATATTCAAGAGAGAAAGGAAATAAATTAAGATAAGGAAAATCTAGCAAGAAGGGAGATAAATAAACCAAGAGTTCCCCAGCTTTGCGCCCAAGTACGCCGAAGCGACAGCTCAGCTCTCTCTGATGGAAACGGAGAGGACGATTTCGTTTTATATCGACGTGACTACAAGAATATCTGAGCCAATTCAAAGTTTGCTATCTCTCTCTCCTCATGAAAGTATAAAATCCAAAGGCTACTGACTTTTCATGAACGCCAGTATATGTTATTAACGACAGCACCTTCTGTTTCAACAGTAACAATACAAGAGTTTCAGCTCTCCCAAAACAAGACCTACATTTGCCATGGCTGAATCTAAGATGAGAAATGAAATATTGGCTGTTACTAAGGTGTTTCGTTATATACGTCTTTGTGAAGTAACCCATTAACTCAGCATTGATAACATGTGGTTGTAAGTTCCTTATTCCACGGTATTGATTCTATTAAACTGAAATTTTCGATATAAACAAAACGAGGAACTAGGGTTTTGTAAATGTGGTCTTCGCTTTTCTGAGTGGATGTATGTCAGTTTTGATGTTAATATGGGAGCCTATGGTTTCTTTGATGCTAATATTGTTTTAGAAAGGCTACTGCACTTCATCTTACTAACCTTTAGAGTACTCACTAACAATATACTACACTGTCACTAAACGATAATCCTAAGAATTTCTACTGAATTACAGTTGTCCTGCGTAAGTGTGAGCAACTCTTTAGTTTGCTTAGACCTCTTCTTTCAAGCGGCAATTTTTACTAGCTTCCTCGGAAATCCTTAGGTATTTCTTTAGCTTACTTATATTTATCTAGCTTACTCGCTACTTCATTTTGGCCCCCAATGTAATGTTACCTTACTCGTGGCTTACTCATTCATTTGCTTCAGGCCCCCAAATTTTCAGTTGACAGAACGATTGCTTATACTATGGTTTTTACCTCTGTAGCTTACTAGCTAACTTGCTGGCTGAATCGCCACTTTTTAGCCCCCAAACAGGAAGCGTGTCTTACTTGTCATTTTCTTTTTAACAGCTTACTCGACAATTGGTAGCTTATTCGCAACTCTAATTTCTGTGGCTTACTCCGAAACTCGACAAGTGATAGATTACCCGCGACTTTATTTGGTCCCCAGAGCGGGGTTGATTTTGCTTTACATAATAACTCAGCGGCACCTGTTATTCTTTGCACGGTAAATAGTTCTCAAGAAATTTTTGTTCCGAGTTGAAAGTAATAAGTTTGCTCATTGCTCCTTTATCTTATTTTGCGAGATATTTCCTGAAACTCAGAGCTATTAATCGAAAAGGTTTGGGACAAGGAGGAAATCGAGTTTCTTATTTTTCTGACCCTTTCGAACAAGAGTTTTAAGCTTTTTTTTGATCATTTTGTACAATGTTTACAAAAATAACCAACTCTCTTACATGACACTAAACGAGAATCTTTCTTGCACTTCGCTCTCTCTCTTAGACATGTAAAGTCAGAAAAATAAACTACTTGTTAGATAATGTAAGAAGTGTCACGCAACTTCTGCTATTGATGGGTTACCTAGGAATAGTACAGACTCTTTGATTTACCCCAACTATTGCTAGCCTACCAATAGCGAGATTTCTCTCTCTTTATTTTATCATTTCAGAAGAGTCAACGTGCTCTCTGGTAGTAGCCTGTTTTCAAACCTAAGTCTTTTCCACGGCTAAGCATTTATAGGTGGCCTACCAATTGCAAGACTTTAAGATTGTTTTCTCTAGTTATTTATAGGTCTTTATAGGTAATCCAGGAATAGCATTGCTTTTTCAGCTATTCCTAGGTAGCCTCCGAATAGCTGGATTTCTCTCCAAACTCTCTTCATATAATACCGAGAATAATTTTAATACATCTCAAGTAAGGTGCTTCATTCCCGCTTTCCGCCCTCATCCCAACCGCTCCTCCCAACGTCGAATGTCTTTCTGCAAAGGCCCAAACCATAAACGACAGTAACCTTCTTTTTAACAGCAAAAGCCCCCTCTTCTTTTCTTACCCTTCCTACCGCTTGTTCCTCAACTCTTTGTTGGAACCAAATCAAGAAGCCAAATCCCGTCCTAGCAACTCTACAGCCTTCAATAACTTTCTAAACTTTCATTTTTCACACCACTGTATCTCCACCAAGCAACTGAAGACGACCTTTTGTGATTCTTGCTTCACAGGAATTCCCGTTGTAATCCATATATAGTCTTTTACACATCCCCCCTACCTCTTCCCCGTTTTACATTTGTTCAACTTAATAGGAATCTGAGTATAAAAGGTAGATATCAAAGAGGGTTATGAAAGAAACAAAACTTGAGAATTTGGATAATTCGTGCCATATACCTAATTCTACTCACTCCAGCGCACTTTACCTACACTGGACTTCACCACACTTTTACTTAACGCAACCCACTTAACAGATCACCCCCCCCCACAATACCTTTCTACCTCTTTCATAATAGAAGGAATTGGAACTCCCCAAAAAATCACATTAACATCAGAAAAATGCACAGATATGAAGAATGCCTCTCTCTTTCCACTGACCTTCACAACCCATGCAACTCAACCCCCACCCCCCTCCCCCCCTCCTTCACAAAACAACCCTCTTCTCGTATTTCCCATCATCGGATCCCCTTCCTCCCGCCGTAATCGAAGCTCAAAAGGGACTTCGACAACGCCCTCTATTTCGACAAGAAACCTCTCACTCTTCCCTACTCAAAGTTAGAATCCACTTCCCCTTTTCTTTTTAAATGCTGTGTAGGCAACACATTATAGTGGTTGTTGAGGATATACGGGGCTGTGGTGAATATTTAGTTGAAAAAGCAGGCGCGATGACGGTAAAAAAAAATAGTTTTGAGGAAGGAACGGGGCACAAAAGAGAGAGCGAAGTATTATTGAAAGAATAGAATAGAGCCTCAGGGCACTTTAACTAAACGGATACTTCTCAAATTAAGTTTGAGTTGAAGTTAAAGTCTACTAACTAGCTTACTTCCAATTACAATCTCAAACTTATCCCAGAATTACAGTACTTACTTCGCCCCTCCCCCTTTACCTAGTGATAATTAAAGCGCCAATAGTGAAGAAGAAGCAAGTCAACTTCTGGAAAGTCTCCAAGGCCTCCTTCGTGAAGCACTTAGCGTGAGATAGAGACAGCTCCAGTTGGGACGAAACTATACATGGAGAATAGTAGCTCCATACACGAACAACAAAAATCGTGAAAAATCCAAGAGTGTACACTGTCACCAACATCCATCATAGGCATCAGAGACTCGAATTGTTGGCTTGCAATTAGATCGGGCAGAAAGAACTTTAAATGGCTACATTACAAGATTTAGGTGGAAGACAAGAGAACTTATACAAAGGAAAGAGTGTTTTAGTGAAATAACTTTCTATTTAATCGCAAGCGATTTTGACAGTAGTTTTCGTTTCAACAACAAATAAAAAAACCCTGACTCTTCCTCCAAAGAAACAAGAAACTACCATTCCTTTCTTCAACAGGAATAGAGAAATTAGTTTGTCCAACGCCTCAAAACAGTAGCTCTTCCTCCCCGCAACACACACACATACACTATCCATAAGCACCACACCATGGAAACTTGAGTTGGCTGTTTGATTTACTGAACTTTCCAAATCTCCATGTTTTTAGCTTTGATATATCTAACAAACCCTCAGCCTAACTCCCCACCACTAGATCAAGACCGACGGAATCAAAGGATGTTCTCTAGCTTTCCTCCCTAGGTACCTAATATCGATGGTTTCTTCAAATTCTTTAAACCACTATACCAAGTTCCAAAAATCGGAGAGAGAAAACATTGCCTTAATTTATTTCACTCCACCACCCATCCCATCTCACCACTTCAAACACAACTACAAAAACCCCACGCAGCCGCCCCTCAATTCACACCCATCAAATTAAACACCAACCATGACATCTAAGGCATGGACTTACATCTTTCCTAACCTCTCTTCCTCGAAAATCTCAGAAAACCAACGACGATCGTCAATGAGACGAAAGAAACCACAATAGATAGGTAGTTGAGGAGCAGCCGCTATCTGCTCCCTTACTCCCTCCTTATCACTAGAAGAAGAAGAAGAAGAAGAAGAGAAAAGAGTAATCTCGACAGCACCCTCCCCTTCGACAACAAGCTCCTCTTCAACACCCGAATCCTCCCCCCCGCCTCCTTCGTATACGATGCTAAAAAAGGATCTTCAACCACAAAATCCCCCCTCCCCAAGGGATCCTAAACGAACATGAAATAATAAAAATTTACAAAACAAGGAGTATTTAAAACGAATTCAAGGCTTAATATATTTTTATAAACTAGTTAAAATAAAACAACTATATAAATTTCATAACTTTTTATATATTTTAGGTAGGTAGTAACGTTTTTAGTATACTCTTCTTAAATCTTAAAGAGAGCTATTATTTCTTAGTTTCTAGTAAATTAAAGTAAACTTAAAATTAAAGCTATTTCTACTTATCTTTAAGAGTACTAATATTCTAGTATTTACCTCTCTTCTAAAGTAAACTCTTAATATTATTAATATTCTTATATTTTAACTATTTAAAGTATATCGTCTTATTTTTAAAAGATCTCTTCTACTAGAGAATAAATACTTATTATCTACTTCTATACTAGAAACTACTAATATATTCTTTACTACTAGTACTAATATAAAGTAATTATTATTCTATTTAGCTAGATTACTTATAAGATATTAATTAATATCTATACTAGTTAGTATTTAATATACTTAATAAAAGAGACTATATTAATAGTAGTATAGTCGATAGTATTTATAATATTATACTACTACGATATATTATTAGAAACCTACTTTAATACGTACTATTTATACTATTTAAATACTACGATATCTAATAATATTATTCTTTATATTATTAGTATTTTAATCGATATTATAATAATATCGTAGTATTACTAAGCTTAAATATTTAAGCTTTTTACCTCGGATTTTAACTTTACTCCTTTTTAGTCTTATCTTTTGAAACTATATAATATAACGTATAGTGTAGAAAGTATAGTACTAAATAGCTAGAATTATAGATCTATTTAAATAGAGTAATTCAAAAAAAGAATTATATAAATAGCTCTTAAACTAAACCGAGTAATACAAAGTAATAAATATAGCCTATATAGGCGGAAAACATATCTAAAAATCTATTAATACTAAGTACTAATTCGACGATAACAACGTTAGATTAATAGCTAGAATAAATATAAAAACTAGTATATTAAATTTATTAAGTTTTACCTTTTAATTATATATAAAGATTAACTAAATTAATAAATAAAAAATCATTTAGTCTAAATATTAGCTAAATTATATATATAATTCTATAAAACGATTATATTAGTTTAAAAAAATAAATCTAAGCTTTCTAGTATATACTTAATCTTTATTTAATAAAGTATATTATTAGTATAACTTATAGTCATAAAAGCAATATAAAAAGAGTTATATTATCGTTCGTATATACTAAGTAAAGCTAGCTACGATGTCTACTTAAGTAGCTCTTAAGTAAGAAGCACGTATACTTATATATACTAATCTAAATTACTATTTACTCTTTAAATATATACTAACACTAGCACTTCTTTAAAACGATAGAAGTTACTTAAAAATTATTAAAATCTCCTATCTAATCTAACTAATTAGAGCTCTCTATTCTCTATCTTCGACTAATAAGAAGGCTCTATTTCAGTTCTCTATTATCTCTTATTTTATTCTACCTACTCTATAAGGTTAATGTCTAGCTTATTAGTATTAATTAACTTTTATAAGGTATTATAGGAACCCTTTTTAGTTATAGTATCCGTAGAATTACTCTTACCGTCGATCTATTTAATCTTATTAATCTCTCTTAATTTATACGCTTTTTATAAGTATATAATATTAATTATTAGTTGCTTCTCTTTAGTTATACCTAATTTAGCTATATATTTGTAAATAGACTTTGAATTAGTATATGTTATAAGTAGTATTTTAAATCCTAAGATACTTTTAAAGATTAATTTTATTAAAGCTATAGTATTAAATCTAGAGCTTATTATATATAATTCTAATACTAAAATACTATAGGTAACTCTCTTATACTTAGTAGAAGACTAATATAAGATATTAGTATTATTATCTTTATTTATAAGAGTAATAATATAACTGATTTATAATAATAAGTTCTTATTATTAGTAAATAATCTATTAGTAAAAGTATATAACTTTAGAGAAGATTTGTCTAATTTAACAAATTTAAGTTCTTTTAAAAGATTATCGATTTACTATTAAATTCGCTTATTAAAGAGTAAAATATTATTATCTTAAGAATTAATAGTTTAGATAGTATATAATAAGTTAAAAGTAGTCTTAGACTAGAATACTATAGCTAAGTATATCTCTCTAATACGTTATATAATATATTAATCTTTAGTATCTACTATATATAATATCTCTTTTATATTAGATATCTTAAATAAGACCTTTTATACTAAATCTAAGTGTTTTATATAATTCTAAGTAAGAGATATAGAGCTGTTATAATACTTAGTAATTAGTCTTCTATTAAATTTAATTAGATAGTTAATAATAAGCTCCTTTCTCTTCTTAGATATAAACTTGGTTTTATTAATAGTAAGCTCTTCTTTATTAGTAAAAGCGTTATTAGTAAGTATAAGAGTATTATTAGTTTAAAGGCCTATTATACTAAAAGGGGTATCTAACTTTGCTTACTTATTATATTAGTATAACTTAGTATATAAAAGATAGAGGTTGAATATTAACTATTCTATTACTAGCCTTAGAATATAGTATTTATAGTATATTATAAACTAATAATTACTAGCTTCTAAAATACTATATAATAGCCTAATTACTTTAAAGAATATATCTTCCTATTAAAGATAATCTTTAAAAGAATATATAAAGAACTTCTAATTTAAGTTAGTTAACGATTATATATATACTTATATAATATCTTAAATAAATACTTATAAACTTAGAAGTATTATAATAAGTATAAGAATTATTCTCTAGCTTACTCTCTAAATTATAAGCGCTTAAATAAGTACTAGTAACTTTCTAATATTATTATATACTTAGATTACTAAACTTAACTTCGTAAAAGTAAGTACTATACTCTTAAATTTAATATTATCTATAAAGTATAATTTGAATATTCTAGTATTAAAAGGTAACTTCTTTTAGATAATAATCTTAAAAACACCTTAATTAGTTAATCTATTAATCTCCTTTTATTATAATTTAACATATACTATACTATTATTAGCTATAAATACTTTAATATTATAAGGTTTATTTAAATTAGTAAGAAAAGTTCTAATATCTTTAAGAGTAATATAGTTAAAATTGTTTATAAAAGTATCTAACTATTAGAATAATACTTTAAAAGACTTATTTAGAGGCCTTAGATACTTTTAAGACTATCTACGTTTATACTTTTAGAGTAGTTCTAGTAAGGATTCTAGAATATTAGTATTTTAATAGATTTATAATTAATAAAGTCGATATTAGAGAGAAGGTAAATATTATCTAATATCTTACCTACTCTATTACTTAAAAGTTCTCTCTTTTTTATAAAGTTATAGTATTATTTTAGATAGTGCTATACTAGAAACTTCCTTAGTTGCTAGTACTATTCTAGAAGTTTCTAAAGTTTTAATAAAGTATAGCTTTATAACTATAGATTGAAATTTTATAAGACTACTTAGTAGTACTACTATATAGTCCTTATTCTTAATTCTTTAAAAGATAAAAGGTCTTATCTAAGACTTTATATACTCTCTTTATACTAAAACGTTTAAATTTAAGAGTAAGTTCTTAACTTAGTTAATTAGTCTATTTTATATATTAAGAGCCTCTTTAACTTAATAGAATATAATCTACTTTTGTACCTCTTAAGTAGCCTTTTTATAAGTCTTAGATCTTATAGAAATCAGTTATAAAGATATATTAGTTATAGTTATTTAAGTATATACTCTATATACTAATAGAGTAGAGACTAGTCTATTTAAGCCTACTATATTATTAATTACTTTAAAAGCTATTTAAAGTACTAAACTTTATAAGAGATAGAGCTCTTATTTATATATAATATTATATATCTATTAAATTAGTCTATAGTAACGTTCTATTATACTAATTAAATTATATATCTTAACTAGTATAGTTTTTACTATAGTATCTATTCTAGTAGTAGAGTATATAAAATCCTTTCTAATAAAGTTTATTCTAGTATCTATAATAATATAATTAAAAGGTCTAAGATATATATTAATCTAATATCTTTAAAAGACCTTTTATATAATTATTACTTTTATATTAAGTAAAAGGTTACCTACTTAGTATCTTATTACTTCGTCTATATAGTATAAGACTACCTACTTATTAAAAAAGAAAGTATTAATTAAAATACTATAATTAAATTTAAAGTTATTATAAAAGGTAAACTTAAACTAGCCTAGTAAACTTCTATACTTTTAATAGTATTTATAGAATTTAGTAAGATATTAAAGAATGTTTTAATTAATATAATACCTAGCTCTTTCTAGGACACGTTATAATCTTAGTACTAATAGATAGCTAAATCGCTTATAAAGTCTTTAAATATTAATATCTATAAGAAAGGTTAGATACTTCTATATAAAGTTATATATAGCTTTATCCTAGAGTAGAAAAGAGTATCTAAATTATTATATAATAAAGAACCTCTTAACTTCTGTCTCTTTCTTATTCTCTTATATAAGTACGTTTTAAAGATTATTTAAAGTAATATTTAAGTTATCTATATTATTAATATAAAAGATAAAAGGGGTATTAGATTATACTATATAGAATTTAGCTTTTCTAATTAATATGTCAATTATTATTAATTCTAAAGATAAAGTATATCTCTTACTAAACTAGATATTAAATTAACTCTTTATATCTTTATTAATTAAAACGCTTTTAATAAGTCTAATATATACAAGATATTAGTTATATCCTATATTTAACTTTTAAGCTACTCTAGTATTAATTATTATACTAAAGAAGTTCTCTTTTATATATCTTTTAGCTATTATTATAAACACCTCCTTTATAAATTCGTATATAACGTTAGAAGTATTATTTAGATTATTTAGGTTTTATAGAATATATCTATTAATAGCGTGTTTTTATATTAAACTTATTAAATTCATAGTAAGTTGTTTAGTATTTAAATCGTTGATAAATCCTACGAATGTAATATTATAATAGATAACTTCGTTATCTAAGCTAGTATCTAATAAGTGACTATCTTCTTTTAATAGAGTAATAATTTAAAGTATCTCTAATATCTCCTCCTTCTAGGTACTCTAAGTATATACTATATTTATATTATATACCTTTCTAGTATACCTATCTTACTTTCTATTAAAGTATTTAGAATTCTTATTAGTCTATTTAGCAAAGTAATAGTCCTACTCTTCTTAACTATTATAATAGCATAAAATATATATAACTATAGTAGAGGCATATAAGAGTGCGTATAGTAGAATAACGTATATAGATACTAGGTACTAATATAGAAGAAAACAATAACTATCTCTCTTCTATACTAAACATAAACGTCTATATATAAGAGGTTAGAAGCTACTAAGTTCCGATAATAATAATAACCGAGCCCTGCCTAATATAGCTAATACTAAATAATAAGAGCTGAATATATAACATCTAAACCTTAATCCCTTCTATATATAAATATTAGATATTAATACCTTTAGTACTTCGCTTATATAAGTATTAGTTATTCGTAATCTCGGCTCTAGAGGTATTAGAGGTATTAGTAGTACTTAGAGGTATTAGTAGTTTTATAAATACTAATAATTTAAGATAGTACTATTATATAATAATCTAAGATAGTATACTATTATATTCTCTCTCTTTTAAAAAGACTCGTTCTAAGTCTTCGGTTATTAATTAGTATAGTATTAAGTTAATTAAAGTATTATTTATCTCTTTATTATAAAGAATATAACTTATCTACTATTATAGTATCTAGTCGTTAGAGTAGGGTTAGTAGCTAGTAGTATTATTATTTAAGAGCTAATCGCTTTTTATTTACTACTATATACTATATAATAATAGAATATAAATAGAAGAGAGACTAATAATTAGCTATTAGATAGAAAGTAGTATACTACTATAGAGTTGTTATATTCTTACTATTATTATATATTATAATAGTAATTATTAAGTAATAAATAATAATTATAAAGTAATAGCTATTATTATAAGTAGTATATTAGTAGGCGACTTTTCTCTAATTCTAACTTCTTTTCTTCTTTTCTTTTTATCTAAATAATATAAATAGTAAGAATACCTTCTAATTAGATATATCCTTATATACTAACTTATCTTCTAAAATATATATATATTCTATATATATATATAAAAGTAAGTTCTTTTCTTCTTAATTAGACCTAATTTAAAGCTAATCTAATATAGTAAAATACCTCTTTTATATTCTCCTAGTATACTTCTAGCTACCTACTAAGTCTACTATATTTAGTATCTTTAAGTAAAATCTTAAAATAAAGATTATATATATACTTTTAAGAAGCTAAAGTTAAAAAAGTATAGATACTATATTAAGTAGAATACTATATATATCCTAGTAAGTTTAATTCTAAATATATACTAAATTCGTTCTAACTTAGGTAGTTATTATAGTTTATTAGGAAGGAGTTTAATAAGCTTAAGCTTAAAGAGGAGAAGAAGGAGATTAAGAGAGCTACTAAGGCCTTAAATAAGGTATTAGTTGTTACTAGTATAGAGGTACTAAAGAATAGTTTAAAAGTATAGTTTACTCTTTTAGAAGAGACTTAAGCGCTTTATACTAAAGTTACTATAAATACCTCTTAATTATTAGAGAGGTTTTAGTTACTAATATTTAATAGTCTTTATACTATATTATAGAGAGTAAGACCTCTATTTAAACCTAGGTTTGAGTTATCTTTAAAGCCTATCTAAAGAGTTTATAAACGTCTCTTCTAAAGCTAGTTACAAGAGATTACTAAGGTAAGAAGCGTCTCTATAAGGAGGAGATAGTAGAGAAAGAGCTAATTTAGGCTCTTTATACTTAAGAGAGTAAAGAGGAAGATAATAAGTTAGAGGAAGAAGAGAATATATAAGCTCTATTTTAGTAGTAACTTAGTCTTAGTTCTTTACTTTATTAATTTTAAACATTCTTATTAGTTAATGTTTTATCTTAGGTTTTTATTATAAGTTCTTTATTAAAAGTAACTAGAATTAAAGAGTATTAATAGAGTTTTATAAATTAACTTTTTTACTTAATTCTTATCTAATTCCTATATATTAAGCTATTTAAAAAGGTATTAGAGTAGTCCTAGCTCTTTTAGATATTTAGTATAAAAGTCTCTTAAATAATATAGTAAACCTTAAAAATTATCTATAAGGTACTAAATAGGATCTAAATTATATTTAACCTACTTTACTTAATACTATAACTATCTTTTAAAAAGTCTACTACTAAGTATTTCTTATACCTCTTATTCTTATATATCTTTAATAATATCTAGTAGAGGCTCTAGAACCTCTTATTCTAGTAAAGAGGTATTTAAATCCTTTAAAAGTATATTAAAAACGAAAATATTATAAATTAATAAGCTTTTAAGAAGTTTTAGCTTATAAGAGTATTCTATCCGTTCTAGTATTTTAAAAGGTCTTATCTACTATTTAGTAAGCTTTTAACTAGGATAATTTATCTTAAGATTCTTAATAAATAAGTAGACTTTATCTCTAATATCCTAGTTAATAACTCTTTTATACTAATTTATACTATCTTTTATCTTTTTCTAAGCCTTATCTATATTATCTTTAGCTATTCTCTAAGTAGAGTATATATATTAAACTACTTTTACTACCTTATTATAGTTAAGTTATTTCTAAAGAATAGAAGTCTTTAGTATATTCTAGTCTTATAAAGTTTTTAGGTTAAGTCTAAACTTAAGCTAAGAAAGAGTTATACTAATAGATAAATATAAAAGTATTATTTATACTCTATCTATTAAAGGGATTAATTCGCTCTAGTTATCTTAATAGTAGGTTATAAAGAGCCTTAGTCTCTAATTAATATATTAGTTTATTATCTTTATCTATCTATCTATCTATTTATAGTAGATAGTACTAAGCTTAAGCTTAATATTAATTATTTAATAAAATTTAATCTAAAATAATAATATAAATTAAAGTTCTTAATTAGACGTAATTAATTTAAAATAGTAGCTAAAATAGTAAATCTATTAAATAAAAAGTTTAGCTAGTCTTTTAGTATCTATAGTTAAATAATAAAGTAATAATACTAAATCCTTTCTAAGTTAATTAATAAATACTAATATAGTATTAAATCTATGTTTATCTTTTAAGAATAATTTAAAGTCTATATATAAATATTATATAAGATAGTTAAGTATAAGTAAAGAGTAAAGAAAGCCTTATTACTTAGTTTATTAAGAATAAGAGTATTTATAGGCTTAATACTTCTCTATATATCTCTTATAATCTAAAAACATTCTAGTCTAGTAGTAGTATTATACTAATAACTAGTATATCTTTTTTATACTTAGGTAAGTACTAGATACTTAGTTATAGACTTCTTAGATTAGTTTTATATAAAGTTTAATATTCTTTTAAATATAAAGTTAATTCTTAAAAAGTAGTAAATTATCTAATAAGAGGTAGTATTTATTTAGAAGTTTATAATATTCTTATTAAAAAGAATATAGGTTATCTTCTTTTAACTTTTAAATTATATTTAAACTTATTTCTAAAATAACGTTTAACTAAATTATATTAAGAGAGGTAAACTATTCTTATAAAAAGGTTTAAGTAAGTTTAGTATTAATTTAGAGGTTTAAATACTTAGGTACTAAAAGAGTATATAAGCAGCTATTTACTTTAACTTAATTATAGGTTTTTAGGTCTTATTTATATTAAGTTAATATATCTACTTTTTAATTACTCTTCTTAGATATAAATCAGATCTAAAAGTTAAAGTCTAATAAAAACTCTATTTATTAGACTTACTTAGCTATAAGTAGCTTAGTTATTATAAAGTATTTTAATAATCTATAATCTAAATATATATTAATATACTTCTAATATAATATAAGTTTAAAGTACTATTTCTTAAAAGCTTCTATAATAATAAATAGCTCTTTATTATAGATCTCCTAGTTTAATTTATAACTAACTAAGATATATAAGTAGAATCTAATAAGGTACTAAAAGCTATTATATTATTATAAGAATATACTTACTATTACTCCTTCTAAGGAGTTGGTTTCTAACTTTATATTATAATTAAAGTTAAAATAGTATAAGGTTTAAATTATAAGTAGTCTAGTTCTTAGTACTTTAAAAGCTTTTTTATATTTAAGTATTTATAAAAATAGCTTTATAAAGTATATTATTATAGTTAGAGGTTTAGCGATTTTAGTATAACTTTTAATAAATTATCTATAAAATCCTATAAATCTTAAGTAAGACTTTACACCTATTATAGTATTAGATTAAACCTAGTTTTATAAAAGCTTTACTTTTTTAAAGTTAACTTTAAGTCTTTTTATAGTTAAGATAAATCTTAAGTATTTAACTCTAGTAATACTAAATTTGCTTTTCTTAATATCTACTTAAAGTTCTACTTCTTAAAACTAATTTAAAACCCTTCTAATCTATTTCTTATATTCTTTAATAGTATGTAAATAAATTAGAATATTATCTAAGTAAGTAATATAGAAGTTATTTAAATAGTTAATTAAGATATTATTTATATAATATTAATAAGTAGTAAAGCTATTATAGAGTTTAAAAGAGAAAACCTTATATTTATATATACTATACCTAGTTCTAAATATAGTTATCTTTTCTAAGTTAAGGTTTATTTAGATATAATAAAAAGCTTATCTAATATCTAATTTAGTAAAGATTTTAGCTATTCTTATCCTAGAAAGAAGCTTATTAATATAAGGGATTAAATAGAGATTATTTTAAGTTAGAGTATTTAGCTTCTTATAATTAATATAGAACTATAACTTATTACTATTAGCCTTTTTAATAAAGAGTACTAAAGAGGTAAAAGAGCTATTACTATTAATATTAAACCTCTTATCTAAGTTCTTTATAAGATACTCTTTTATAGCTTTAAGCTCTATAATTAACTATTAATATAGAGGTAAAAAGAAGTTAGAAAGTAGCTTATTTAAAGTAATCTTATAGTTATATTTATAGTAGAAGAGAGCTTATTAGAAGCTACTTTTAAGAACATGTCTTTATAGAATAAGTAATATTTTAGAAGTTAGGCTTATATTAGAGCTCTTATCTTATTATTATCTTAGAAAGAGACTAATCTTATATTAATAATCTAATCTAGCTTATAGATATTTATTATATAAAATTCTAAATTAAGCTATTTTATATTAAAATATATTATATTTATACTTATTTTATAAATAAAAGAGTATAAAGTCTAGCCTTTTAAGACTATACTAGTAGTTTATAGAGGCTTTAGACTAAAGTTAGATATTAAAATTTTAAGAGATATTATTATAAATAGAAATAATAACTTAGCTATATTTATAAGTCTACTCTTTTTATATCTTTCTTATTATTAGATAGTATATTCTCTTTAATTTATATTTAACTAGTAATTTAAAAAAGGTTTCTAGTTCTAGCTAGAAAGTAAAAGTAAAATTTCTTTACTATAGTAGAGAGTTAAGAGGTAGTTAGCTAGCTAAGTAATCTAGTTTTTTAAGAGGTTAAAGAGAACTTTAAAATAGTTTAACTACTTATTACTAATAATTAAGTCTTATTATTTAAGGTCTAGAATAATAAAAAGGTAGTTATAAATATAATATTTATTTATATTTAAATATAGTTAAATAAACTAAGTTACTTAGCTTTTAGTACTATTATTATATCTATAAATAAATACTAAATAAGGTAGTTTCTAGATCTTTAAACCTATTACTTTTAATAATTATAAAGTTAGAAGTTAATTTAAAAATAAGTACCTATTTACTCTTATATCTACTAAAGCTTATATTTTAATACTATATCTCTATATACTAAAAGTAGTATTTATAAGAAACTATTTTCCTCTTATAAGTTTAAAAAAGTTAAGTTTAACTAGATTATATTTATATAAGCTTAAAAAGGTATTTTTACCTAAGCCTCTTTATTTTCCTTCTAACTTAAGTTAGAGTTAAAGTACTTTTTAGGTAGTTATTCTTTCTTAGATTAATTATCTATTTTATTAATACTAGATAGATTAAGATAGTTAAGCTTAATATACCTAGGTTTCTTATAATTAAAATACTTTATACTAGTAGAGAATTAGTCTATAAATAAAGTCTTTAATCTTTTACTAGTAGAAGAAGGCTTAAAAGTTTAAGAAGTTTTTTAAAAAGTAGAATAAAGTCTATATAAGAGTAGTAAGAGTTTTATTACTAAATTAAATAAGAATTAGTTAGTATTAGGCTTTTAGTATAATAAGCTTATTATAACTAGTTTTTCTATACTTATTATACTAGTTATATATAACTTAATATTTTAATACTATTCTTTATCTATAAATAAAAAGTCTCTTATTATCTTATTAAAGTTAGTATTCTAGTATCTCTTACTATTAACTAATTAGTTTTAAAACTAAGGTATAAGCTTCTTCTATATATAATAGAATTTATCTTACTCTAATACCTTACTAAGTATTACTATACTTAAAAAGTAACTTTTAAATTCTATAAAACTTTCTTCTATATAACTCTTCTATTCTATCTAAAAAGACTAAAAAGTATTCTAGGTATCCTTCTTCTTATAACTAGTTAAATAGTAAGTATTAAAAAGTTTAATTATTTCTTTATAATCTTTAAATATTATCTTACTTATATTAGACTTATATTAGAGCTCTAAGTAGTTCTAAGCAAGTTTTATTATTGTCTTCTAAATAAGAGCTTTATAAGTTAAAAGTATCTAATAATAGTTAGTATTTATATAAAGTTAATTATATATTAATATTCTCTATTACTTATATAGAAGTAATAAACTATTATCTAAAAGTTTAATTTTCTCTATAATCTTACTTTTAATTAAAGTACTTTTAGGTTATAGATATAAAGTAAGTTATTATAAGGAAGGAATATTAGAAGTAAGGTCTTATTTTTAATAATAGTTTAAAGAAATAGAAGAAAGTGTTTATATAGATTAGATAGAACTTAGACTTTAGTTATTATTTAGTAGTTATTAACTAATTTACTATACTAGGTCTAATAATTAAGTAATCTAATTATCTTACTCTAAAATTCTCTATTCTTTTTCTTAATCCTTAGCCTCTATAACTTAGATTATACTCTATATCTTGTTTATATTAGAGAAGTCTTATTAATCTCTCTAGCTTCTAGATACTAGGCCTTTGCCTTTATTATTCTTAGGCTTCTTAGAGTTCTTAGAAGTATAGTACTAAGTTAAGAACCTTTTTATAAAAGCTTAACTTTATTCTCTAAAAAGAGGCTCTATACTTAGAAGTAGAGCTTAGAAAGGACCTAGGGTCGCTCTAGATTCTAATATATTAAATATTAAATTAGAGAAGAGAGGAGAGAGTAAGATTAGATTTAGAAGCCTTCTAGATAACTATTATAAGTCGACTTATTTACTAAATCTAGGGTTATTAGAACTCTTAGGAATACTTAGTATATTTTAATCTCTTAATATATCTATAATACGTTTTTTACTAGCTATTTATATAGATACTAAACCCTAGTATTACTAGCTATCTAAGTAGTCTTTAATTACCTAGCTATATAAGAATATTATTATAATATTCTAAATTAAGAGTAAATTAACTTCTAAATAAAGAGTAGTAATAAGCTTAAAGAAGATATTATTAAAGCTATTACTAGTAAAGAAGAGTTATTATTTTTATATAATAGTATAAAATATATATAACTATAGTAGAGGTATATAGAAGTATATATAATAGAATAATATATATAGATACTAGGTACTAATATAGAAGAAAATAATAACTATCTCTCTTCTATACTAAATATAAACGTTTATATATAAGAGATTAGAAGCTACTAAGTTTTAATAATAATAATAACTAAGCTCTATCTAATATAGCTAATACTAAATAATAAGAGCTAAAAAGCTAAATATATAACATCTAAACCTTAATCCCTTCTATATATAAATATTAGATAGTAATATCTTTAACACTTCGCTTATATAAGTATCGGTTATTTATAATCTTAGCTTTAGAGATATTAGAGGTATTAGTAGTACTTAGAGATATTAGCAGTTTCACGAATACTAATAATTCAGAATAGTGCTATTATATAATAATCTAGAATAGCGTGCTATTATAACTATAATCCTAAGATAAATAGTCGTCTTTTCTATATATATAATATATCCTCTTCTTCTTATATTAATCTATACTATTAAATTTATTTATACTACTATATTATCTACTCTTATAAAAATGCTTTTTAGTTATTATAGTTTTATTTATAACTATCTCTAAGTAGACTTTTATATAAGATTAAATTAAACTTTATAAAAGAGTAATAGTATTAGAAATTAAAAGATCTTAAGATAAAGTTAATATTATAATAATATAATCTAGAACTCTTTTATATACTAAAATTAGCTTATTCGAAAATTAACTATTAATATAAAAGTTTATAAAAAGAGAAAATCTTAGTAAATTAAGTTTTAATAATATATTCTTAAAAGACCTTAATATTAATACTTTAAATACTTATATTATCTCTTATAAATTAATATTATTCTACTTAGATAATTAGCCTCTTTTATAAAGTTTATCTTTAAAGTATTATTATATAAATATAGATAAAACTTTAAAAGATTAATTATTATATTTATTAAAAAGTATAGTATAAAAGTAATTCAAAGTATTACCTTTTAGTATAGTAAGGAAAGTAAGAGAGTAAATCACTAGTAATACTCTACTTCTTTTATATATATTCTTAAATATTATAACTTTAATTACAAAGTTATCTTCTTTTCTACTATACTTTTAATCGTTCTTATATACTTTCATAAGAGTACCTAATATATAAGAGTAGTCTTAGCTCTTTAAACTTTAAGAAGTTAATTTATCTTTAAAATATACTATATTTATTTATACTAATAGTCTTTTACTAGAACTATTCTATTACTAATTATATTCTAAATACTTAGAAGTATTATTAAAATTATTACTACTAGTATTTTTACTAAATTAATAGAATATAAAGAAAGAGGTCTAATCGTCTTTTAGTAAACTTAAAGATTAGATTAGAAGTTATACTAAATTGCTTAAGTCTTTCCTTTTAGTTAGTAGAATTAAAGTCGTATAAGGTGTTAGTTATTATATTAGTTATTATTATTATTATTATATAGTAGATGCTTATAAAGCTTCGTCTTTAACCTTTGTCTTAGATTAGGTGTTTTAAGTAATATTTTCAGCTAGAGGTTATTATTATTAGAGTTATTATTACTATAGCTTTTATTATCTTTTAGTATATTTCTCTATATATTTATAATAGAAACTAAAGTTTTTAGTACTAGCTTCTTCTAATACTATAGCTTTTACTTCTTTGTCTAACTACTTAGTTTAATTAACCTTAGTAGTAGTATTATATAGTACTTAAGATATAAATATCTTATATCTATCTATCTTAACCTATATACCTCTTCTATAAAGTGTTTATTATAACTTAGTAGTAGTAGATTAGTAGATTTTAGCGAATTTATCTTAATCCTATTCTTTAAAGTCTACTTAAAATTCGTTCTAAAGAAGAAGGTCTTTATTCTCTCTTTTAACGTACTTCTCTTCTCGTTTAGCTATAAAAATCGTCTCTTCTATTTATATTAACTTTAGCTTTAGTACTAGCTTTAGAGCTTGTTTTAGTATTAAAGTTAAAGCCTCTAAAGTCGTTGGAATTAGTATTAGTATATCTGTTATATTATAGATATTATAGATATTATAGCTATTATTATTACTTAAATTAAATTTAGATATTATCAAAAGTCTATTTATACTTTACTTAGTAGATTATAAGTAAAAGAGATATTAGGTTTCAAGTAAATTAGTATCTTAGAGAGTATAAATTATCTTAGTAAATAAAAGAAGATTAGTATTTATAATCGACGCTTTCTATCTTAAGAAGCATTTATAGTATATTATCAAAGTTCTTAATAAATAGTAAAAGAAATCATAATTAGAGAAGAGGAGTCTACTAGTAATATCGAGTTTACTTTTATATAAGTATACTCGTAGTAGAAATATACGAAGTAACTAAGTATCTAATCTAATCTATACGTCTACTAATCAGTATTAGTATAACTTATAGTTATAAAAGCAATATAAAAAGAGTTATATTATTGTTTATATATACTAAGTAAAGCTAGCTACGATGCCTACTTAAGTAGCTCTTAAGCGAGAAGTATATATACTTACGTATACTAATCTAAATCGCTATTTACCTCTTAAATATATACTAATATATATAATACGAAGTTTAGTAATAAGTAAGTAATAAAAGAGTATATAGAAAAAGTATAAATAGTCTTATTTTAAGAAAAAGTAGGTTTTAGCGCTTATAAGTTATTAAAAGATATACTATATAATATTACGATATTATAATCGTATTATAGCGTATTTAAATACGTACTACTAGAATATTATAATAATATATTAATCTAAAATACTATAGTATTTTATTATAATAATACTATCGACTATACTAATTAATAGTTTAAGAGAGAGAGTATAAGAGTAGATATAGTTAAAGACTTTATTAGTAACTTATACTTATTAGTAAGATACTCTTAGTTATACTTAAGAATCGTAATAATTCTAGTATTTACTCTTAAATTAGGTTTATTTTTACTTAAGAATCTAAAATTTATATAATATAATATATAATATTATTAATAAATAAAAAGATATACTCTATAACTTTTAAAACATAAGCTCTAAGAGCAGCTCTAATATTATTACTAATATCTCTAAATTAGTCTTTCTTATTAATTATACTATTTAGTAAATTATCTAGTCTTTATAGAATCTCTACTAAGTACTTCTAAGAGATAAGATTCTACTTTTAATATCTAATAGATAAACTTATAAAAAAGTATAAGTATATACTCTATAATCTTATCTATTATCTAATTATTAGTTATTAGTATAATTACTTAAACTTCTAGATATAAAGAAGCGAGCTTTCTAATATTAGTTCTATTTAATTTCTATTATTAAATAGAAAGCGTTCTATTAAGTATTAATATTAAGAAGTATTATAGTTATATATACTTTTCTATACTAAGCTTAGTAAAGATTACTTAACTATATATATATAGTATAAAGGTATAAATCTTTTAATATATACTAAAAGACTAGTAGCGAACTAAAAAGTTAATTCTATACTTCTCTATTATTTTAAGTAATTTAATACTTTCTTATATAACTCTAACTTTAATTAACCTAGTACTACTCTAGCTACTAGTGTAATTATATATATACTATATAGCTACTTTAGCTAGCTTAATCGTATAATTAGTTCTATAGAAAGTTATCTAAGAGTATAATATAGTTATTATATTCTTCTTATTAAAGATAGTATTAGAGATAGTTATAAAAAGTGCTATTTATAGATACGTTATCTCTATAAACTATAAAGAGTTTAGTAATATAATTAAGACTTCTATACTTCTTAGTAACTTCTATAATTTCTTAATTAACTCTATAATAGAGTAATAATTATACTCTAGAACTATTAATTAACACTTCTAGCTAGACGTAATCTAATATACTATAGCTTCTAGAATATAGTAGTAGACTTAGAATTTCTATATATAAAAAAAAAGAGGAAGAGTTTAGTAATCTCTTATAAACTCTTTTTTAAGCTCTCTTCTAGTATTATTAAAGTATAATTTAAGTTTATTAAGAAAAGTACTAGTACTCTATACTAAGACTATAATACTATTTAATTAGTATATATTATAAAAGCTAGCTTATTCTACTAAAGTAAAATATTAACTAATAAGAGCTATAAACTTTAAAAAGGTTTTATTAAAAGTAGAGATTAGTATAATATTAATAATAAACTTATCTAGAGTACTAACTTAGCTTTTCTCTTCTATCTTTTTAAGTATAATTTCTAATTAATACTTCTATTTATTTATTATATAAACTATACTTAGATGAATATTTAATCTTAAAGTATTTCTATAATAATCCTTATCTATAAAGTAAAAAGATAGTCTATAAATCTTATAAAGTGAAAGTCTATTTTATAACCTTCTTCTAGAAGTATTTACTTAAAAGTCTTCTAAGATATATATAATCTTAAGATACTTCTAAACTTATAAAGTTTCTTATCTTAGCTTTCTTTCTTTTAAAACTTCTTTCTTTCTTTTTTTTTAAGTAATAATTATACTAAGTAATTTATTATTAAGAGAAGAGACTAGAAAAGTATTAAAAGAGTTATTACGATTATTATTAGTATTAGTATTTGTTATAGAAAAAGAGAGTCTCACGTGACACCTTTTCTCTATATATATATAGTAGAGTTTTCATCTCTAAATATAAGGCTTCTTAGAGTGTTTTCAACTCAAAAATACGTTATAGTATTATTAGTACTATTCTTATTATTATTCTTCTTATTATTCTTCTTATTATTATTCTTATTATTATTCTTCTTATTCTTCTTCTTATTCTTATTATTATTCTTATTATCCTTCTTATTATTCTTCTTATTATTATTCTTATTATTATTATTATTATTATTATTATTATTATTATTATTAT